>CM067370.1:19964897-20249897 GCA_034401795.1 Chaetoderma sp. LZ-2023a
CTGAACTGATTGGTTGCGTGATTGATTGTTTGGATTGATAAGGTGGTGGACGGGTTGTTTGCCGATTTGCCAACTTGATTGATTGCCTGGTTAATTAAGATTGATTAAGATTAATTAAGATTGATTGAGATTGATTAAGATTAATTGAGATTGATTAAGATTAATTGAGATTGATTGAGATTGATTGAGATTAATTGAGATTAATTGAGATTAATTGAGATTAATTGAGATTAATTGAGATTAATTGAGATTAATTGAGATTAATTGAGATTAATTGAGATTAATTGAGATTAATTGAGATTAATTGAGATTAATTAAGATTTAGATTGATTGATTGACTGTGATTCCATGGCTAGACAACGCGGGGGTAGGCGAAGGGCTGGTGATGACGCTGAATCACACCACCCATCATCTGCTCACGCACGCCTGGTTAAAGTATACTACATGGTAATCCAATGTTTTCACCACCTGGGTGTGCTGAACACGCATCTAGACAGCGACACCGTGCCAAATGGCCTCGGTCGAAAGGTCAAGAGTTTGACAGACTTCTGCAAACCGGCCATGCCAGATGCTGAGGTCCACTTCGACATTCGTAATGTCAACTTTGAATGGGCGAAAACAATGATTAAAACATGGGTTCGCCACTATAACTGTAAACTAGGAGTCCTCCGTTCTGAGCTACTCTCAGCCCAAACTCTTCCTTATTTAGACCTTGGTCGGGCTAAGTCCACTGCAATCCATTGGGCCAAAAAGAATTATCACAGAAAATTGGATCACAACGCCATCTCAGCATTTTATGATTTTATTAGACCACTTGATCCGAATTATAAGCCTGTTACTCAACCACCAAATGTCACCCCTGTTAGCAAACCAGTACAAAATGCAAATTTAGTACAATCCGCTCATCCCAAAAAGCGGCTACATTCACCTGCAGAGGCCTCACCACCACTAAAACGTCCAGATAAACAACCGTCTCCCATTAGCTCTCTTCCTGGCACATCCAGTGACCACAGTATTTACATTCCAGTGGACCCCTCTATGATCCCTCTACCAGATTCACCTCCACCAGCGCCACCATTCTCTCCTGAGGATTTTCCTCCTCTTCCGCAGAGGGTGTCAAATGCCAAAGGTGCTAGTAAACAGCCGGGTCCAAGGACCCGAGCTGCACAAAAGGTCCCTCAACCACGATTCACACCATCTCCATGCGCCAGACCAAAGAAGCCCACACCCTTGGAACAGAATAAGTTCTGGAAATTCAGGAATGAGGCCACCAACAAACCAAATTGGCAACTTCCGACCCTCGACAAAAAGATCTTGATCGTCGGAGATTCAAACTTGAGTCGGATTAATGTGGATCCCCATCCAGATACTCAGGTTGCCTGTTTCCCTGGAGCATCGATTAATGATCTCAGAACGATCATTAATAAATACACAGGGAAATTGCAACCTGAGAAAGTAGTCCTCACCATAGGAATAAATGATAGGAATAATCTGATCTCAGCCTCCGAGTATCGACTTAGGTTATTATTCAGTATGGTACGAAAGAAATTTCCCAAGTCTAGGATCTACTTCACTGAACTAAATTTCTCCGCAACCTCGACACCTCAGCAAAAGCAGGCACTCGATGCAATTAATCGGACTGCCGCGTCAAGCAAGGCCAAATCCCCTGAGTCCGGGGTTATTGTCATACCCAGTCTTGCTTCGACAGAATTCGAAGTGGGTCATGACAATATTCATTGGACTGAGAGGACAGCAAATGACATGTATAATAACTGGCTTGTGGCCCTTAATTTAAACTAAACTCGGGTCAAGGTACCAACCACCCAGAAATGGGACTGGGTAGTAATATTGTAAACTTAACCGGCTCCGCATTAGGCGAAGCAGAACAGTCACTGCTTAATTTTGGCTTGACTTTTGTCCCAACACCAAAACATAAAACAGGTTTGGATGCAGATTTAGATAATGGCTTTACTGAAACTGCTGAATTTGGTCACCGTGTGAAATTAGCTGATTTTTTTCAAAACTCCAATAGTAATATTCCACTATTCATTGAAAAAACTGGCTGGGCTCCAAACTTAAAATGTGTTGACCCAGCAATCGGTGAAAGTATAAAACTTTACTCTGAACGTATTGAAAATACTACATTTCCAAACGATCAGCAAAATTTATCTTATGAGCAACGCCAGGCCCTATTAGGTTTATCTAGAAAAAGTGAAATTGTCATCAAACCTGCGGATAAAGGATCGGCTACTGTAATAATGGATAAAGACCACTACATCAAAGAAGCGCATAGACAGCTTAGTAATCCGAAGCATTACCAAAAACTAAATGAACCACTTTGGCAAAATAACTGTAGCAAATTCAACAAAATTCTCCAAAAAATGGTTGATAACAAGAAGATAACTGAAAAGCAATATAAATACCTGTGCGCAAAAGATGATTCGAAACCACGTACATTTTATCTTCTTCCTAAAATCCATAAGTCTGTTGACTTGTGGACCGACCCTATGAAACCACCAGGGCGACCCATCATTTCAGATTGTGGTTCGGAATCATATAGGATTAGTGAATTTATCGACTACCATCTTCAGCCAATTGCAAATAGACATTTTAGCTATCTGAAAAACACTGAAGACTTCCTAGCCCTCGGTCCCTCCAAATTCATTCTTAATTACAATGGACGTCGATGCTATGTACACAAACATTGACATCGAAAAGGGTCTAAATTCAATTCGTAGAGCATTTGCCGACTATCCTGACACCAACAGGCCCGACAGAGAAGTAATAGCTCTATTAGAGCTTAGTCTGAAGGGCAATGACTTTGAATTTGCTGGTGAAATTTTTCAACAAATTTGTGGCTGCGCAATGGGTAAGCGTTTCAGCCCAGGTTTCGCTAACCTTTACATGGCAGAGTGGGAAAAGGAAGCACTCGAAAACTGTCCAAATCAGCCGCTCATTTACCGCAGGTACCTCGATGATATTTTCATGATCTGGCAACATAGTAAGGAAGCATTTACCGAATTTCTGGCCATTCTGAATAATCATGATCCGAATATCAAACTAAAAGCTCAAATCGATGAGCTGTCCGTAGATTTCCTAGATGTAACTGTATACAAAGGTATAAAGTATGAAACAACTGGTTACTTAGACTACAAAGTTTATTTTAAGCCAACCGACTCGCATCAACTACTACACAAGAAATCATTCCATCCTCCGCATACTTTCAAGGGACTTGTAAAATCACAAATAATCCGTTTTCATAGAAATTCGAGTGATAAGAAAAACTTTGAATCATCATGTTCGACCTTATTCAAAGCCCTCAAACCGAGAGGGTACTCTTCTCGGTTCCTGCGCAAAATAAAGTCTGAAACTTTGCATAATTTGGAAATCATTCCAGATAATGCCAGAAATTCTCGGCCTACCAAAATTTGTCATAATCGTCCGATTATTGGTGAAGGAGAATCTCGGAAATGTGAAAAGAAAAGGTGTAAATTGGATAAATTTCTTCCTTCCCAGAGTACATTCACGAGCTTTCAAAACAAAAGCAAATTTCAAATTCAGTCGAAATTAGATTGCGATTCTGAAAATGTCATTTACTTAATTTCATGCAAATTGTGTCAAAAGCAGTATGTTGGCGAAACAAAAAATCGACTAAGATGCCGAGCAACCAGACACCTTTCAGATATTAGACTAGAGGAAGACACACATGTGGCTGAACATTTTAATCTTCCTGATCATTTAGTCACCCGTGACTTTGAAATTATGCCCATCGAACAGCTACCTCTTTCAGACACAACAGAGGAAACTGATAAACAAAGATCACTAAGAGAATCGTTTTGGATTAAAGAACTCGAAACACAATGGCCAAGGGGCATAAATTCGGACCCATGCCTCTCGGATCAACGTGAGATTATCCCATTTACTCTCACATACAATCGGAAAAATGTTGAAATTGCGAAAATCCTAAAGGATGAGTATCACAAATTACAGGACAATTTAAAACAACCATTCAACAAGCGTCCAGTAATTGCATTTAAGAAAAATCCTAATCTACGCGACATCTTGGTAAAAGCGAAACTCAAATAAGTGTTCAAAACATCAATCAATGATTTATCATTGTATACTAATCAGGCCATATGGCATCTATTAAACAAAATTGACAATCTCAGGTGATAAAATAAGCAAAAATATTTTCAATTTTTTTCAATTTTGAAAATTCTGAGCCGGTGCGTTTACAATATTACATACATACATACATACATACATACATACATACATACATACATACATACATACATACATACAAAATTAAACTAACGGGTGCAGCACTGTCGGCTAAGTTAGCACATGGAAATTGAAGCCGCACGTTGCCAGTGCGTCAATAAAAAATAAAATTACATATACTGCCAGAGCCGTGCTGGAGTCAGAGTACAATAGGCGTAAAAGCCTAGGATTGATTGTGACAGATGCATCCACAGATAGTCCCATATGAATCGTCAGTGTGTCAGTATATCAGACATGTGAAAGCTGGTCGGCCAATCCTTGAATTTTAGTCTTGGTGCGGTGGTCCAGTGGAAAGATGCCTGGTTGCTGATGCTATGCGGAGTTGCAGGATGACGGTTCGATCCCCCGACCGGGAGATGGTGATCAACAAATTAAACTAACGGGTGCAGCACTGTCGGCTAAGTTAGCACATGGAAATTGAAGCCGCACGTTGCCAGTGCGTCAATAAAAAATAAAATTACATATACTGCCAGAGCCGTGCTGGAGTCAGAGTACAATAGGCGTAAAAGCCTAGGATTGATTGTGACAGATGCATCCACAGATAGTCCCATATGAATCGTCAGTGTGTCAGTATATCAGACATGTGAAAGCTGGTCGGCCAATCCTTGACTTTTAGTCTTGGTGCGGTGGTCCAGTGGAAAGATGCCTGGTTGCTGATGCTATGCGGAGTTGCAGGATGACGGTTCGATCCCCCGACCGGGAGATGGTGATCAACAAATTAAACTAACGGGTGCAGCACTGTCGGCTAAGTTAGCACATGGAAATTGAAGCCGCACGTTGCCAGTGCGTCAATAAAAAATAAAATTACATACATACATACATACATACATATGGTCCAGTGGAAAGATGCCTGGTTTCTGATGCTATGCGGAGTTGCAGAATGGCGGTTCGATTCCCCGACCTGGAGATGGTGATCAACAAATTAAACTAATGGGTGCATGACTGTCGGCTAAGTTAGCACATGGAGATTGCAGCCGCACGTTGCCAGTGCGTCAATAAAATAAAATAATACATATACTGCCAGAGCCGTGCTGGAGTCAGAGTACAATAGGCATAAAAGCCTAGGATTGATTGTGGCAGATGCATCCACAGATAGTCCCTTATGAATCGTCAGTGTGTCAGTATATCAGACATGTGAAAACTGGTCGGCCAATCCCTGACTTTATAGTCTTGGTACGGTGGTCCAGTGGAAAGATGCCTGGTTGCTGATGCTATGCGGAGTTGCAGAATGGCAGTTCGATCCCCCGACCGGGAGATGGTGGTCTAATAGGCTGCTGAAGAAGTGTGTAAACACGAAACGCGTCCAGCCCTCTGACGATGTGAAAAATTTCATTACTGTGTATTCCTGTGTATTTCTGTGTATTTCTGGATATTACTGTATTCCTGTATTGCTGTGAGTAAGTTATAATATTTATATTGTTATTCCTGTATTGATTGTTCTTAGGTATTAAATATTAACATGTCATTAATCATTGCTACTAACCATATTCCTTCCATTTCAGCTCTGTAAGTTAACCCCTCTTGAATTAGGAAATATAAAGACAGACCATCTGTCAAGATTCGTAGTGTGGGCCTGTTTACATTGTTAACTGATTGACTGTCTGAGTGTATACTACTGATTAAGTGATTAGTTGATGGTGTCTGACCTGATTGCGTGAATACGTGATTGATTGATTGATTGTGATTAGTTGCTTGTTTGTCAGGATGGTTGATTAATTGATTGAATGATTGAATGATTGCGTGATTAACGGGTTTATCGATTATGAGTGTTTCTGATTGATTGATAGATAGATAGATTGATTGGTTGTTTGAGTGTGTGAGTGACAGATTGAGGGAGCGACAGATTGATTAAAATTGATTGAAATTGATTGAAATTGATTGAGATTGATTAAGATTAATTAAGATTGATTAAGACTGATTGAGATTAATCGAGATTAATCGAGATTGATTAAGATTAATTAAGATTAATTAAGATTAAATAAGATTAATTAAGATTGATTGATTGACTGGGATTTTCCTGACTAAGAAGTACACTATGGCCAGACCGGGCAAAGGTAGACGAGGGGATGGTGCGGGAAGTGAATCGCATCACCACCCGTCTGCCCAAGCCCGCCTAGTCAAGGTGTACTATATGGTGATCCAGTGTTTTCACCATATTAGTATTTTGAACAACCACCTCAGGTTGGATACTTTGCCTAATGGCTTAGGCCAGAAGGTAAGGGATCTAAGTAAGTTCCTGAAGCCGGCCATGCCAAATGATGATATCCTCTTTGACATTTGGTCGGTGAACTCTGAGTGGGCAAAATCAATGGTGAGAACGCTGATTGGTCATTATAACTGTCAGCTAGGGTGTTTAAGGTCCCAGATCCTCTCCGCCCAAGACCATCCCAACCTTGACCTCGGCCTGGCTAAGTCCATTGCCATCCGCTGGGACAAGAACAACCATGGTAGAAAGCTCAGTGGAAGCGCTATTGCAGCATTTTATGATTTCATTAGGCCTATTGACCCACATTTCCGTTCGACTGTTGGCACAAAAGATGTTACGCCGAAACGTAAACCAACAGTCGAACAGACATGTGTGGCTCCACCCTCCCAGGCTAGGAAGAGAGTAAGATCGCCCACTGAGGTTTCACCACCCCTTAAACGTCTAAATGACAGACCGTCCCCTTGTAATTATTCGCCTGTTAACCCGCTCTTGATCCCTCTCCCTGAATCGCCACCACCACCCCCTATGTCACCGTTTCCACGTGATGATCTTGCACCTCTACCACAGCGCGTAGCTGGTGGAAGATCATCACGCAAAAAACGCTCTGAACCCGTTGTTAGTGTCATTTCGCGAGTAGACCCATCCTTGATTCCACTACCCGAATCCCCATCATCCCCTATGGCGCCATTTTCACCTGATGATTTTCCATCACTACCACAGCGTGTAGCTGGTGGAAAATCATCACGTGAAAAGCCACCTGTAGCAAAGATTCCACAACCTCATTTCACACCATCTCCGTTTTGTAAGCCCAGAAGACCCACCCGTCCCACTGAGCTAGAGAAGAACACCTTTTGGAAATTCCGGAATGAGTCTGTAAATAGACCCAATTGGCAGCTTCCCACTATTTGTAAAAAAAATCTTGATTGTGGGAGCATCAAATCTCAGCCGAATCAACGTAGACCCGCATCCGGACATACAGGTGGCCTGCTTCCCTGGCGCATCTATTAATGACATAAGAACCGTCATTAATAGATACACAGGGTCAGTCCATCCTGAGAAACTGATCCTTAATATAGGTATCAATGACCGGAACAGTCCACTCTCAGACACTGAGACTCGACTGAGATTGATGTTCAGCATGATAAGGAAGAAATTCCCTAAAACTATGATTTATTTCAGCCAATTAAACTTTTCAGCTACCTTGACCCCCAACCAGAAGGAAATTCTTGAGGCAATTAATCGAATTGCAGAGTCCCCTAGGTCCAAGGTTACTGTCATACCACGCCTGCCAATCGCAGATTTCAGTGTGTGTCGTGACAATATACATTGGACTGAGGGGACTGCTAACACTATCTATAGCAATTGGCTAAATGTCCTTAATTTAAACTAGATTCGGGTCAAGGTAGTTGCCACCCAGAAATTGGACTAGGCAGTAATATTGTCAACCTAGCTGGCTCTCAGTTAAGCGAAAGCGAAAAATCGCTGCTTAATTTTGGTTTAACCTTTGTACAAACTCCGAAACCCAAAATTGGTTTGGATGCAGATTTAGAAAATGGCCTTATTGAAACTGCTGAATTTGGTCACCGCATCAAATTGGCAGATTTTTTTCGAAACTCGAATGGCAACATTCCACCATTCATTGAGAAAACAGGCTGGGCACCAAATTTGAAACTGGTTGACCCAGCAATCGGTAAAAGTATAAACCTGTACTCAGAGCGTATTAAAAATACAACATTTCCAAATGATCAGCAAAATTTTTCTTATGAGCAGCGCCAGGCCCTACAAGGGTTATCTAAAAATAATGAAATTGTTATTAAACCTGCGGATAAAGGATCAGCTACTGTAATAATGGATAAAAATAACTATATCAAAGAAGCACATAGACAGCTTAGTAATCCGAAACATTACCAAAAGCTAAAGGAACCACTTTGGCAAAATAACTGTAGCAAATTTAACGAAATTCTCCAAAAAATGGTTGATAACAAGAAGATAACTGAAAAGCAATTTAAATATCTCTTAGCAAAAGATGATTCGAAACCACGTACATTTTATCTTCTTCCTAAAATCCATAAGTCTATTGACTCGTGGACCGACCCAATGACTCCACCAGGGCGACCCATTATTTCAGATTGTGGTTCGGAATCATATAGGATTAGTGAATTTATCGACTACCATCTTCAGCCAATTGCAAATAGACATTTTAGCTATCTGAAAAACACTGAAGACTTTCTAGCCCAGGTCTCTAAGATCTCAGTCCCTCCAAATTCATTCTTAATTACGATGGACGTCGATGCTATGTACACAAACATTGATATCGAAAAGGGTCTTAATTCAATTCGTAGAGCTTTTGCCGACTACCCCGACACCAACAGGCCTGACAGAGAAGTAATAGCTCTATTGGAGCTGAGTCTGAAAGGCAATGACTTTGAATTTGCTGGTGAAATTTTCCAACAAATTTGTGGCTGCGCAATGGGTAAGCGTTTCAGCCCAGGTTTTGCTAACCTTTACATGGCTGAGTGGGAAAAGGAAGCACTCAAAAGGTGTCCAAATCAGCCACTCATTTACCGCAGGTACCTGGATGACATTTTCATGATCTGGCAACATACTAAAGAAGCATTTAATGAATTTTTAGCCATTCTGAACAATCATGATCCGAATATCAAACTAAAAGCCGAAATATATACAAAGGTATAAAGTATGAAACAACAGGTTACTTAGACTACAAAGTTTATTTTAAGCCAACCGACTCGCATCAACTACTGCACAAGAAATCATTCCATCCACCACATACTTTCAAGGGACTTGTAAAATCACAAATAATCCGCTTTCATAGAAATTCGAGTGATAGGAAAAACTTTGAATCATCATGTTCGACCTTATTCAAAGCTCTCAGACCGAGAGGATACTCTTCTCGGTTCCTACGTAAAATAAAGTCTGAAACTTTGCGTAATTTGGAACTCATTCCGGATAATGCCAGAAATTCTCGGCCTACCAAAATTTGTCATAATCGTCCGACTGTAGGTGAAGGAGGATCTCGGAAATGCGAAAAGAAAAGGTGTAAATTGGATGGTTTTCTTCCTTCCCAGAGTACATTCACAAGCTTTCAAAACAAAAGCAAATTTCAAATTCAGTCAATTTTAGATTGTGATTCTAAAAATGTCATTTATTTAATTTCATGCAAATTGTGTCAAAAGCAGTATGTCGGCGAAACCAAAAATCCACTAAGATGGCGTGCAACTAGACACCTTTCAGATATTAGACTAGAGGAAGACACACATGTGGCTGAACATTTTAATCTTCCTGATCATTCAGTCCCTCGTGACTTTGAAATTATGCCTATCGAACAGCTACCTCTTTCAGACACAACAGAGGAAACTGATAAACAAAGAAAACTAAGAGAATCATTCTGGATTAAACAATTAGAAACACAATGGCCTAGGGGCATAAATTCTGACCCAGGCCTCTCTGATCAACGTGAGATTATCCCATTTACTCTCACATACAATCGGAAAAATGTTGAAATTGCCAAAATCCTAAAAGATGAATATCACAAATTACAGGACACTCTCAGACAACCTTTCAACAAGCGCCCAGTAATTGCATTTAAGAAAAATTCGAATCTACGTGACATCTTAGTAAAAGCCAAACTGAAATAGGTTTTCAAAACATCAATCAATGATTTATCATTGTATACTAATCAGGCCATATGGCGTCTCTAAAACAAAATGACAATCTCAAGGAATAAAATAAACAAGAATTTTTTCAATTTTGAAAATTCTGAGCCAGTGCGTTTGACAATATTACATACATACATACATACATACATACATACATACATACATACATACATACATACATACATACATAGATTTCCTAGATGTAACTTTATACAAAGGTATAAAGTATGAAACAACTGGTTACTTAGACTACAAAGTTTATTTTAAGCCAACCGACTCGCATCAACTACTACACAAGAAATCATTCCATCCTCCGCATACTTTCAAGGGACTTGTAAAATCACAAATAATCCGTTTTCATAGAAATTCGAGTGATAAGAAAAACTTTGAATCATCATGTTCGACCTTATTCAAAGCCCTCAAACCGAGAGGGTACTCTTCTCGGTTCCTGCGCAAAATAAAGTCTGAAACTTTGCATAATTTGGAAATCATTCCAGATAATGCCAGAAATTCTCGGCCTACCAAAATTTGTCATAATCGTCCGATTATTGGTGAAGGAGAATCTCGGAAATGTGAAAAGAAAAGGTGTAAATTGGATAAATTTCTTCCTTCCCAGAGTACATTCACGAGCTTTCAAAACAAAAGCAAATTTCAAATTCAGTCGAAATTAGATTGCGATTCTGAAAATGTCATTTACTTAATTTCATGCAAATTGTGTCAAAAGCAGTATGTTGGCGAAACAAAAAATCGACTAAGATGCCGAGCAACCAGACACCTTTCAGATATTAGACTAGAGGAAGACACACATGTGGCTGAACATTTTAATCTTCCTGATCATTTAGTCACCCGTGACTTTGAAATTATGCCCATCGAACAGCTACCTCTTTCAGACACAACAGAGGAAACTGATAAACAAAGATCACTAAGAGAATCGTTTTGGATTAAAGAACTCGAAACACAATGGCCAAGGGGCATAAATTCGGACCCATGCCTCTCGGATCAACGTGAGATTATCCCATTTACTCTCACATACAATCGGAAAAATGTTGAAATTGCGAAAATCCTAAAGGATGAGTATCACAAATTACAGGACAATTTAAAACAACCATTCAACAAGCGTCCAGTAATTGCATTTAAGAAAAATCCTAATCTACGCGACATCTTGGTAAAAGCGAAACTCAAATAAGTGTTCAAAACATCAATCAATGATTTATCATTGTATACTAATCAGGCCATATGGCATCTATTAAACAAAATTGACAATCTCAGGTGATAAAATAAGCAAAAATATTTTCAATTTTTTTCAATTTTGAAAATTCTGAGCCGGTGCGTTTACAATATTACATACATACATACATACATACATACATACATACATACATACATACAAAATTAAACTAACGGGTGCAGCACTGTCGGCTAAGTTAGCACATGGAAATTGAAGCCGCACGTTGCCAGTGCGTCAATAAAAAATAAAAATACATATACTGCCAGAGCCGTGCTGGAGTCAGAGTACAATAGGCGTAAAAGCCTAGGATTGATTGTGACAGATGCATCCACAGATAGTCCCATATGAATCGTCAGTGTGTCAGTATATCAGACATGTGAAAGCTGGTCGGCCAATCCTTGACTTTTTAGTCTTGGTGCGGTGGTCCAGTGGAAAGATGCCTGGTTGCTGATGCTATGCGGAGTTGCAGGATGACGGTTCGATCCCCCGACCGGGAGATGGTGATCAACAAATTAAACTAACGGGTGCAGCACTGTCGGCTAAGTTAGCACATGGAAATTGAAGCCGCACGTTGCCAGTGCGTCAATAAAAAATAAAAATACATATACTGCCAGAGCCGTGCTGGAGTCAGAGTACAATAGGCGTAAAAGCCTAGGATTGATTGTGACAGATGCATCCACAGATAGTCCCATATGAATCGTCAGTGTGTCAGTATATCAGACATGTGAAAGCTGGTCGGCCAATCCTTGACTTTTTAGTCTTGGTGCGGTGGTCCAGTGGAAAGATGCCTGGTTGCTGATGCTATGCGGAGTTGCAGGATGACGGTTCGATCCCCCGACCGGGAGATGGTGATCAACAAATTAAACTAACGGGTGCAGCACTGTCGGCTAAGTTAGCACATGGAAATTGAAGCCGCACGTTGCCAGTGCGTCAATAAAAAATAAAAATACATATACTGCCAGAGCCGTGCTGGAGTCAGAGTACAATAGGCGTAAAAGCCTAGGATTGATTGTGACAGATGCATCCACAGATAGTCCCATATGAATCGTCAGTGTGTCAGTATATCAGACATGTGAAAGCTGGTCGGCCAATCCTTGACTTTTTAGTCTTGGTGCGGTGGTCCAGTGGAAAGATGCCTGGTTGCTGATGCTATGCGGAGTTGCAGGATGACGGTTCGATCCCCCGACCGGGAGATGGTGATCAACAAATTAAACTAACGGGTGCAGCACTGTCGGCTAAGTTAGCACATGGAAATTGAAGCCGCACGTTGCCAGTGCGTCAATAAAAAATAAAAATACATATACTGCCAGAGCCGTGCTGGAGTCAGAGTACAATAGGCGTAAAAGCCTAGGATTGATTGTGACAGATGCATCCACAGATAGTCCCATATGAATCGTCAGTGTGTCAGTATATCAGACATGTGAAAGCTGGTCGGCCAATCCTTGACTTTTTAGTCTTGGTGCGGTGGTCCAGTGGAAAGATGCCTGGTTGCTGATGCTATGCGGAGTTGCAGAATGGCGGTTCGATTCCCCGACCTGGAGATGGTGATCAACAAATTAAACTAATGGGTACATGACTGTCGGCTAAGTTAGCACATGGAAATTGAAACACGTTGCCAGTGCGTCAATAAAATAAAATACATACATACATACATACATATGGTCCAGTGGAAAGATGCCTGGTTGCTGATGCTATGCAGAGTTGCAGAATGGCGGTTCGATCCCCCGACCGGGAGATGGTGATCAACAAATTAAACTAATGGGTGCATGACTGTCGGCTAAGTTAGCACATGGAAATTGATGCCGCACGTTGCCAGTGCATCAATAAAATAAAAAAATACATATACTGTCAGAGCCGTGCTGGAGTCAGAGTACAATAGTCATAAAAGCCTAGGATTGATTGTGGCAGATGAATCCACAGATAGTCCCATATGAATCGTCAGTGTGTCAGTATATCAGACATGTGAAAGCTGGTCGGCAAATCCTTGACTTTATAGTCTTGGTGCGGTGGTCCAGTGGAAAGATGCCTGGTTGCTGATGCTATGCGGAGTTGCAGAATGGCCGTTCGATCCCCCGACCGGGAGATGGTGATCAATAAATTAAACTAATGGGTGCATGACTGTCGGCTAAGTTGGCACATGGTAATTGAAGCCGCACGTTGCCAGTGCGTCAATAAAAGAAAAAAATAAATATACTGCCAGAGCCGTGCTGGAGTCCGAGTACAATAGGCATAAAAGCCTAGGATTGATTGTGGCAGATGCATCCACAGACAGTCCCATATGAATCGCCAGTGTGTCAGTATATCAGACATGTGAAAGCTGGTCGGCCAATCCTTGACTTTATAGTCTTGGTGCGGTGGTCCAGTGGAAAGATGCCTGGTTGCTGATGCTATGCGGAGTTGCAGAATGGCGGTTCGATCCCCCAACCGGGAGATGGTGATCAACAAATTAAACTAATGGGTGCATGACTGTCGGCTAAGTTAGCACATGGAAATTGAAGCCACACGTTGCCAGTGCGTCAATAAAAAAAAATACATATACTGTCAGAGCCGTGCTGGAGTAAGAGTACAATAGGCATAAAAGCCTAGGATTGATTGTGGCAGATGCATCCACAAATAGTCCCATATGAATCGTCAGTGTGTCAGTATATCAGATATGTGAAAGCTGGTCGGCCAATACTTGACTTTATAGTCTTGGTGCGGTGGTCCAGTGGAAAGATGGCTGGTTACTGATGCTATGCGGAGTGGCAGAATGGCGGTTCGATCCCCAGACCGGGAGATGGTGATCAACAAATTAAATTAATGGGTGCATGACTGTCGGCTAAGTTAGCTCATGGAAATTGAACCCGCACGTTGCCAGTGCGTCAATAAAATAAAAAAATACATATACTGCCAGAGCCGTGCTGGAGTCAGAGTACAATAGGCATAAAAGCCTAGGATTGATTGTGGCAGATGCATCCACAGATAGTCCCATATGAATCGCCAGTGTGTCAGTATATCAGACATGTGAAAGCTGGTCGGCCAATCCTTGACTTTATAGTCTTGGTGCGGTGGTCCAGTGGAAAGATGCCTGGTTGCTGATGCTATGCGGAGTTGCAGAATGGCGGTTCGATCCCCCAACCGGGAGATGGTGATCAACAAATTATACTAATGGGTGCATGACTGTCGGCTAAGTTAGCACATGGAAATTGAAGCCGCACGTTGCCAGTGCGTCAATAAAATAAAAAAATACATATACTGCCAGAGCCGTGCTGGATTCAGAGTACAATAGGCATAAAAGCCTAGGATTGATTGTGGCAGATGCATCCACAGATAGTCCCATATGAATCGTCAGTGTGTCAGTATATCAGACATGTGAAAGCTGGTCGGCCAATCCTTGACTTTATAGTCTTGGTGCGGTGGTCCAGTGGAAAGATGGCTGGTTGCTGATGCTATGCGGAGTTGCAGAATGGCGGTTCGATCCCCCGACCGGGAGATGGTGATCAACAAATTAAATTAATGGGTGCATGACTGTCGGCTAAGTTATCTCATGGAAATTGAAGCCGCACGTTGCCAGTGCGTCAATAAAATAAAAAAATACATATACTGCCAGAGCCGTGCTGGAGTCAGAGTACAATAGGCATAAAAGCCTAGGATTGATTGTGGCAGATGCATCCACAGATAGTCCCATATGAATCGTCAGTGTGTCAGTATATCAGACATGTGAAAGCTGGTCGGCCAATCCTTGACTTTATAGTCTTGGTGCGGTGGTCCAGTGGAAAGATGCCTGGTTGCTGATGCTATGCGGAGTTGAAGAATGGCGGTTCGATCCCGCGACCGGGAGATGGTGATCAACAAATTAAACTAACGGGTGCATCACTGTCGGCTAAGTTAGCACATGGAAATTGAAGCCGCACGTTGCCAGTGCGTCAATAAAATAAAAATACATATACTACCAGAGCCGTGCTGGAGTCAGAGTACAATAGGCGTAAAAGCCTAGGATTGATTGTGACAGATGCATCCACAGATAGTCCCATATGAATCGTCAGTGTGTCAGTATATCAGACATGTGAAAGCTGGTCGGCCAATCCTTGACTTTATAGTCTTGGTGCGTGGTCCAGTGGAAAGATGCCTGGTTGCTGATGCTATGCGGAGTTGCAGAATGGCGGTTCGATCCCCCGACTGGGAGATGGTGATCAACAAATTATACTAATGGGTGCATGACTGTCGGCTAAGTTAGCACATGGAAATTGAAGCCGCATGTTGCCAGTGCGTCAATAAAATAAAAAAATACATATACTGCCAGAGCCGTGCTGGAGTCAGAGTACAATAGGCATAAAAGCCTAGGATTGATTGTGGCAGATGCATCACAGATAGTCCCATATGAATCGTCAGTGTGTCAGTATATTAGACATGTGAAAGCTGGTCGGCCAATCCTTGATTTTATAGTCTTGGTGCCGTGGTCCAGTAGAAAGATGCCTGGTTGCTGATGCTATGCGGAGTTGCAGAATGGCGGTTCGATCCCCCGACCGGGAGATGGTGATCAACAAATTAAACTAATGGGTGCATGACTGTCGGCTAAGTTAGCACATGGAAATTGAAGCCGCACGTTGCCAGTGCGTCAATAAAATTAAAAAATACATATACTGCCAGAGCCGTGCTCGAGTCAGAGTACAATAGGCATAAAAGCCTAGGACTAATTCTGGCAGATGCATCCACAGATAGTCCCATATGAATCGTCAGTGTGTCAGTATATCAGACATGTGAAAGCTAGTCGGCCACTCCTTGACTTTATAGTCTTGGTGCGGTGGTCCAGTGGAAAGATGCCTGGTTGCTGGTGCTATGCGGAGTTGCAGAATGGCGGTTCGATCCCCCGACCGGGAGATGGTGATCAACAAATTAAACTAATTGGTGCATGACTGTCGGCTAAGTTAGCACATGGAAATTGAAGCCGCACGTTGCCAGTGCGTCAATAAAATAAAAAAATACATATACTGCCAGAGCCGTGCTGAAGTCAGAGTACAATAGGCATAAAAGCCTAGGATTGATTGTGGCAGATGCATCCAAAGATAGTCCCATATGAATCGTCAGTGTGTCAGTATATCAGACATGTGAAAGCTGGTCGGCCAATCCTTGACTTTATAGTCTTGGTGCGGTGGTCCAGTGGAAAGATGCCTGGTTGCTGATGCTATGCGGAGTTGCAGAATGGTGGTTCGATCCCCCAACCAGGAGATGGTGATCAACAAATTAAACTAATGGGTGCATGACTGTCGGCTAAGTTAGCACATGGAAATTGAAGCCGCACATTGCCAGTGCGTCAATAAAATAAAAAATACATATACTGCCAGAGACGTGCTGGAGTCAGAGTACAATAGGCATAAAAGCCTAGGATTGATTGTGGTAGATGCATCCACAGATAGTCCCATATGAATCGTCAGTGTGTCAGTATATCAGACGTGGGAAAGCTGGTCGGCCAATCCTTGACTTTATAGTCTTGGTGCGGTGGTCCAGTGGAAAGATGCCTGGTTGCTGATGCTATGCGGAGTTGCAGAATGGCGGTTCGATCCACCGACTGGGAGATGGTGATCAACAAATTAAACTAATGGGTGCATGACTGTCGGCTAAGTTAGCACATGGAAATTGAAGCCGCATGTTGCCAGTGCGTCAATAAAATAAAAAAATACATATACTGCCAGAGCCGTGCTGGAGTCAGAGTACAATAGGCATAAAAGCCTAGGATTGATTGTGGCAGATGCATCCACAGATAGTCCCATATGAATCGTCAGTGTGTCAGTATATTAGACATGTGAAAGCTGGTCGGCCAATCCTTGATTTTATAGTCTTGGTGCCGTGGTCCAGTAGAAAGATGCCTGGATGCTGATGCTATGCGGAGTTGCAGAATGGCGGTTCGATCCCCCGACCGGGAGATGGTGATCAACAAATTAAACTAATGGGTGCATGACTGTCGGCTAAGTTAGCACATGGAAATTGAAGCCGCACGTTGCCAGTGCGTCAATAAAATTAAAAAATACATATACTGCCAGAGCCGTGCTCGAGTCAGAGTACAATAAGCATAAAAGCCTAGGATTGATTCTGGCAGATGCATCCACAGATAGTCCCATATGAATCGTCAGTTTGTCAGTATATCAGACATGTGAAAGCTAGTCGGCCACTCCTTGACTTTATAGTCTTGGTGCGGTGGTCCAGTGGAAAGATGCCTGGTTGCTGATGCTATGCGGAGTTGCAGAATGGCGGTTCGATCCCCCGACCGGGAAATGGTGATCAACAAATTAAACTAATTGGTGCATGACTGTCGGCTAAGTTAGCACATGGAAATTGAAGCCGCACGTTGCCAGTGCGTCAATAAAATAAAAAAATACATATATTGCCAGAGCCGTGCTGAAGTCAGAGTACAATAGGCATGAAAGCCTAGGATTGATTCTGGCAGATGCATCCACAGATAGTCCCATATGAATCGTCAGTGTGTCAGTATATTAGACAAGTGAAAGCTGGTCGGCCAATCCTTGATTTTATAGTCTTGGTGCCGTGGTCCAGTGGAAAGATGCCTGGTTGCTGATGCTATGCGGAGTTGCAGAATGGCGGTTCGATCCCCCGACCGGGAGATGGTGATCAACAAATTAAACTAATGGGTGCATGACTGTCGGCTAAGTTAGCACATGGAAATTGAAGCCGCACGTTGCCAGTGCGTCAATAAAATTAAAAAATACATATACTGCCAGAGCCGTGCTGGAGTCAGAGTACAATAGGCATAAAAGCCTAGCATTGATTGTGGCAGATGCATCCACAGATAGTCCCATATGAATCATCAGTGTGTCATTATATCAGACATGTGAAAGCTGGTCGGCCAATCCTTGACTTTATAGTCTTGGTGCGGTGGTCCAGTGGAAAGATGCCTGGTTGCTGATGCTATGCGGAGTTGAAGAATGGCGGTTCGATCCCGCGACCGGGAGATGGTGATCTACAAATTAAACTAACGGGTGCATCACGGTCGGCTAAGTTAGCACATGGAAATTGAAGCCGCACGTTGCCAGTGCGTCAATAAAATAAAAATACATATACTACCAGCGCCGTGCTGGAGTCAGAGTACAATAGGCGTAAAAGCCTAGGATTGATTGTGACAGATGCATCCACAGATAGTCCCATATGAATCGTCAGTGTGTCAGTATATCAGACATGTGAAAGCTGGTCGGCCAATCCTTGACTTTATAGTCTTGGTGCGGTGGTCCAGTGGAAAGATGGCTGGTTGCTGATGCTATGCGGAGTTGCAGAATGGCGGTTCGATCCCCCGACCGGGAGATGGTGATCAACAAATTAAATTAATGGGTGCATGACTGTCGCCTAAGTTAGCTCATGGAAATTGAAGCCGCATGTTGCCAGTGCGTCAATAAAATAAAAAAATACATATACTGCCAGAGCCGTGCTGGAGTCATAGTACAATAGGCATAAAAGCCTAGGATTGATTGTGGCAGATGCATCCACAGATAGTCCCATATGAATCGTCAGTGTGTCAGTATATCAGACATGTAAAAGCTGGTCGGCCAATCCTTGACTTTATAGTCTTGGTGCGGTGGTCCAGTGGAAAGATGCCTGGTTGCTGATGCTATGCGGAGTTGCAGAATGGTGGTTCGATGCCCCAACCGGGAGATGGTGATCAACAAATTAAACTAATGGGTGCATGACTGTCGACTAAGTTAGCACATGGAAATTGAAGCCGCACATTGCCAGTGCGTCAATAAAATAAAAAAATACATATACTGCCAGAGCCGTGCTGGAGTCAGAGTACAATAGGCATAAAAGCCTAGGATTGATTGTGGCAGATGCATCCACAGATAGTCCCATATGAATCGTCAGTGTGTCAGTATATCAGACATGTGAAAGCTGGTCGGCCACTCCTTGACTTTATAGTCTTGGTGCAGTGGTCCAGTGGAAAGATGCCTGGTTGCTGATGCTATGCGGAGTTACAGAATGGCGGTTCAATCCCCCGACCGGGAGATGGTGATCAACAAATTAAACTAATGGGTGCATGACTGTCGACTAAGTTAGCACATGGAAATTGAAGCCGCACATTGCCAGTGCTTCAATAAAATAAAAAAATACATATACTGCCAGAGCCGTGCTGGAGTCAGAGTACAATAGGCATAAAAGCCTAGGATTGATTGTGGCAGATGCATCCACAGATAGTCCCATATGAATCGTCAGTGTGTCAGTATATCAGACATGTGAAAGCTGGTCGGCCAATCTTTGACTTTATAGTCTTGGTGCGGTGGTCCAGTGGAAAGATGCCTGGTTGCTGATGCTATGCGGAGTTGCAGAATGGCGGTTCGATCCCCGAACCAGGAGATGGTGATCAGCAAATTAAACTAATGGGTGCATGACTGTCGACTAAGTTAGCACATGGAAATTGAAGCCGCACATTGCCAGTGCGTCAATAAAATAAATAAATACATATACTGCCAGAGCCGTGCTGGAGTCAGAGTACAATAGGCATAAAAGCCTAGGAGTGATTGTGGCAGATGCATCCACAGATAGTCCCATATGAATCGTCAGTGTGTCAGTATATCAGACATGTGAAAGCTGGTCGGCCAATCCTTGACTTTATAGTCTTGGTGCGGTGGTCCAGTGGAAAGATGCCTGGTTGCTGATGCTATGTGGAGTTGCAGAATAGCGGTTCGATACCCCGACCGGGAGATGGTGATCAACAAATTAAACTAATGGGTGCATGACTGTCGGCTAAGTTAGCACATGGAAATTGAAGCCGCACATTGCCTGTGCTTCAATAAAATAAAAAAATACATATACTGCCAGAGCCGTGCTGGAGTCAGAGTACAATAGGCATAAAAGCCTAGGATTGATTGTGGCAGATGCATCCACAGATAGTCCCATATGAATCGTCAGTGTGTCAGTATATCAGACATGTGAAAGCTGGTCGGCCAATCATTGACTTTATAGTCTTGGTGCGGTGGTCCAGTGGAAAGATGCCTGGTTGCTGATGCTATGCGGAGTTGCAGAATGGCGGTTCGATCCCCCAACCAGGAGATGGTGATCAGCAAATTAAACTAATGGGTGCATGACTGTCGACTAAGTTAGCACATGGAAATTGAAGCCGCACATTGCCAGTGCGTCAATAAAATAAAAAAATACATATACTGCCAGAGCCGTGCTGGAGTCAGAGTACAATAGGCATAAAAGCCTAGGATTGATTGTGGCAGATGCATCCACAGATAGTCCCATATGAATCGTCAGTGTGTCAGTATATCAGACATGTGAAAGCTGGTCGGCCACTCCTTGACTTTATAGTCTTGGTGCGGTGGTCCAGTGGAAAGATGCCTGGTTGCTGATGCTATGCGGAGTTGCAGAATGGCGGTTCAATCCCCCGACCGGGAGATGGTGATCAACAAATTAAACTAATGGGTGCATGACTGTCGACTAAGTTAGCACATGGAAATTGAAGCCGCACATTGCCAGTGCGTCAATAAAATAAATAAATACATATACTGCCAGAGCCGTGCTGGAGTCAGAGTACAATAGGCATAAAAGCCTAGGAGTGATTGTGGCAGATGCATCCACAGATAGTCCCATATGAATCGTCAGTGTGTCAGTATATCAGACATGTGAAAGCTGGTCGGCCAATCCTTGACTTTATAGTCTTGGTGCGGTGGTCCAGTGGAAAGATGCCTGGTTGCTGATGCTATGTGGAGTTGCAGAATAGCGGTTCGATACCCCGACCGGGAGATGGTGATCAACAAATTAAACTAATGGGTGCATGACTGTCGGCTAAGTTAGCACATGGAAATTGAAGCCGCACATTGCCTGTGCTTCAATAAAATAAAAAAATACATATACTGCCAGAGCCGTGCTGGAGTCAGAGTACAATAGGCATAAAAGCCTAGGATTGATTGTGGCAGATGCATCCACAGATAGTCCCATATGAATCGTCAGTGTGTCAGTATATCAGACATGTGAAAGCTGGTCGGCCAATCATTGACTTTATAGTCTTGGTGCGGTGGTCCAGTGGAAAGATGCCTGGTTGCTGATGCTATGCGGAGTTGCAGAATGGCGGTTCGATCCCCCAACCAGGAGATGGTGATCAGCAAATTAAACTAATGGGTGCATGACTGTCGACTAAGTTAGCACATGGAAATTGAAGCCGCACATTGCCAGTGCGTCAATAAAATAAAAAAATACATATACTGCCAGAGCCGTGCTGGAGTCAGAGTACAATAGGCATAAAAGCCTAGGATTGATTGTGGCAGATGCATCCACAGATAGTCCCATATGAATCGTCAGTGTGTCAGTATATCAGACATGTGAAAGCTGGTCGGCCACTCCTTGACTTTATAGTCTTGGTGCGGTGGTCCAGTGGAAAGATGCCTGGTTGCTGATGCTATGCGGAGTTGCAGAATGGCGGTTCAATCCCCCGACCGGGAGATGGTGATCAACAAATTAAACTAATGGGTGCATGACTGTCGACTAAGTTAGCACATGGAAATTGAAGCCGCACATTGCCAGTGCGTCAATAAAATAAAAAAATACATATACTGCCAGAGCCGTGCTGGAGTCAGAGTACAATAGGCATAAAAGCCTAGGATTGATTGTGGCAGATGCATCCACAGATAGTCCCATATGAACCGTCAGTGTGTCAGTATATCAGACATGTGAAAGCTGGTCGGCCAATCCTTGAATTTATAGTCTTGATGCGGTGGTCCAGTGGTAAGTTGCCTGGTTGCTGATGCTATGCGGAGTTGCATAATGGCGGTTCGATCCCCCGACCGGGAGATGGTGATCAACAAATTAATCTAATGGGTGCATGACTGTCGGCTAAGTTAGCACATGGAAATTGAAGCCGCACGTTGCTAGTGCGTCAATAAAAAAAAAATACATATACTGCCAGAGCCGTGCTGGAGTCAGAGTACAATAGGCATAAAAGCCTAGGAGTGATTGTGGCAGATGCATCCACAGATAGTCCCATATGAATCGTCAGTGTGTCAGTATATCAGACATGTGAAAGCTGGTCGGCCAATCCTTGACTTTATAGTCTTGGTGCGTGGTCCAGTGGAAAGATGCCTGGTTGCTGATGCTATGTGGAGTTGCAGAATAGTGGTTCGATACCCCGACCGGGAGATGGTGATCAACAAATTAAACTAATGGGTGCATGACTGTCGGCTAAGTTAGCACATGGAAATTGAAGCCGCACATTGCCAGTGCTTCAATAAAATAAAAAAATACATATACTGCCAGAGCCGTGCTGGAGTCAGAGTACAATAGGCATAAAAGCCTAGGATTGATTGTGGCAGATGCATCCACAGATAGTCCCATATGAATCGTCAGTGTGTCAGTATATCAGACATGTGAAAGCTGGTCGGCCAATCATTGACTTTATAGTCTTGGTGCGGTGGTCCAGTGGAAAGATGCCTGGTTGCTGATGCTATGCGGAGTTGCAGAATGGCGGTTCGATCCCCCAACCAGGAGATGGTGATCAGCAAATTAAACTAATGGGTGCATGACTGTCGACTAAGTTAGCACATGGAAATTGAAGCCGCACATTGCCAGTGCGTCAATAAAATAAAAAAATACATATACTGCCAGAGCCGTGCTGGAGTCAGAGTACAATAGGCATAAAAGCCTAGGATTGATTGTGGCAGATGCATCCAGAGATAGTCCCATATGAATCGTCAGTGTGTCAGTATATCAGACATGTGAAAGCTGGTCGGCCACTCCTTGACTTTATAGTCTTGGTGCGGTGGTCCAGTGGAAAGATGCCTGGTTGCTGATGCTATGCGGAGTTGCAGAATGGCGGTTCAATCCCCCGACCGGGAGATGGTGATCAACAAATTAAACTAATGGGTGCATGACTGTCGACTAAGTTAGCACATGGAAATTGAAGCCGCACATTGCCAGTGCGTCAATAAAATAAAAAAATACATATACTGCCAGAGCCGTGCTGGAGTCAGAGTACAATAGGCATAAAAGCCTAGGATTGATTGTGGCAGATGCATCCACAGATAGTCCCATATGAATCGTCAGTGTGTCAGTATATCAGACATGTGAAAGCTGGTCGGCCACTCCTTGACTTTATAGTCTTGGTGCGGTGGTCCAGTGGAAAGATGCCTGGTTGCTGATGCTATGCGGAGTTGCAGAATGGCGGTTCAATCCCCCGACCGGGAGATGATGATCAACAAATTAAACTAATGGGTGCATGACTGTCGGCTAAGTTAGCACATGGAAATTGAAGCTGCACGTTGCCAGTGCGACAATAAAATTTAAAAAAACATATACTGCCAGAGCCGTGCTGGAGTCAGAGTACAATAGGCATAAAAGCATAGGATTGATTGTGGCAGATGCATCCACAGATAGTCCCATATGAACCGTCAGTGTGTCAGTATATCAGACATGTGAAAGCTGGTCGGCCAATCCTTGAATTTATAGTCTTGATGCGGTGGTCCAGTGGAAAGTTGCCTGGTTGCTGATGCTATGCGGAGTTGCATAATGGCGGTTCGATCCCCCGACCGGGAGATGGTGAGCAACAAATTAAACTAATGGGTGCATGACTGTCGGCTAAGTTAGCACATGGAAATTTAAGCCGCACGTTGCCAGTGCGTCAAAAAAATAAATAAATACATATACTGCCAGAGCCATGCTAGAGTCAGAGTACAATAGGCATAAAAGCCTAGGATTGATTGTGGCAGATGCATCCACAGATAGTCCCATATGCATCGCCAGTGTGTCAGTATATCAGACATGTGAAAGCTGGTCGGCCAATCCTTGACTGTATAGTCCTGTTGCGGTGGTCCAGTGGAAAGATGCCTGGTTGCTGATGCTATGCGGAGTTGAAGAATGGCGGTTCAATCCCGCGACCGGGAGATGGTGATCAACAAATTAAACTAACGGGTGCATCACTGTCGGCTAAGTTAGCACATGGAAATTGAAGCCGCACGTTGCCAGTGCGTCAATAAAATAAAAATACATATACTACCAGAGCCGTGCTGGAGTCAGAGTACAATAGGCGTAAAAGCCTAGGATTGATTGTGACAGATGCATCCACAGATAGTCCCATATGAATCGTCAGTGTGTTATTATATCAGACATGTGAAAGCTGGTCGGCCAATCCTTGACTTTTTAGTCTTGGTGCGGTGGTCCAGTGGAAAGATGCCTGGTTGCTGATGCTATGCGGAGTTGCAGAATGGCTGTTCGATCCCCCGACCGGGAGATGGTGATCAACAAATTAAACTAACGGGTGCATCACTGTCGGCTAAGTTAGCACATGGAAATTGAAGCCGCACGTTGCCAGTGTGCCAATAAAATAAAAATACATATACTGCCAGAGCCGTGCTGGAATCAGAGTACAATAGGTGTAAAAGCCTAGGATTGATTGTGACAGATGCATCCACAGATAGTCCCATATGAATCGTCAGTGTGTCAGTATATCAGACATGTGAAAGCTGGTCGGCCAATCCTTGACTTTTTAGTCTTGGTGCGGTGGTCCAGTGGAAAGATGCCTGGTTGCTGATGCTATGCGGAGTTGCAGAATGGCGGTTCGATCCCGCAACCGGAAGATGGTGATCAACAAATTAAACTAACGGGTGCATCACTGTCGGCTAAGTTAGCACATGGAAATTGAAGCCGCACGTTGCCAGTGCGTCACTAAAATAAAAATACATATACTACCAGAGCCGTGCTGGAGTCAGAGTACAATAGGCGTAAAAGCCTAGGATTCATTGTGACAGATGCATCCACAGATAGTCCCATATGAATCGTCAGTGTGTCAGTATATCAGACATGTGAAAGCTGGTCGGCCAATCCTTGACTTTTTAGTCTTGGTGCGGTGGTCCAGTGGAAAGATGCCTGGTTGCTGATGCTATGCGGAGTTGCAGAATGGCGGTTCGATCCCGCGACCGGGAGATGGTGATCAACAAATTAAACTAACGGGTGCATCACTGTCGGCTAAGTTAGCACATGGAAATTGAAGCCGCACGTTGCCAGTGCGTCAATAAAATAAAAATACATATACTGCCAGAGCCGTGCTGGAGTCAGAGTACAATAGGCGTAAAAGCCTAGGATTGATTGTGGCAGATGCATCCACAGATAGTCCCATATGAATCGTCAGTGTGTCAGTATATCAGAAATGTGTCGATGTGAAAGCTGGTCGGCCACTCCTTGACTTTATAGTCTTGGTGCGGTGGTCCAGTGGAAAGATGCCTGGTTGCTGATGCTATGCGGAGTTGCAGAATGGCGGTTCAATCCCCCGACCGGGAGATGGTGATCAACAAATTAAACTAATGGGTGCATGACTGTCGACTAAGTTAGCACATGGAAATTGAAGCCGCACATTGCTAGTGCGTCAATAAAATAAAAAAATACATATACTGCCAGAGCCGTGCTGGAGTCAGAGTACAATAGGCATAAAAGCCTAGGATTGATTGTGGCAGATGCATCCACAGATAGTCCCATATGAATCGTCAGTGTGTCAGTATATCTGACATGTGAAAGCTGGTCGGCCAATCCTTGACTGTATAGTCCTCTTGCGGTGGTCCAGTGGAAAGATGCCTGGTTGCTGATGCTATGCGGAGTTGAAGAATGGCGGTTCGATCCCGCGACCGGGAGATGGTGATCAACAAATTATACTAACGGGTGCATCACTGTCGGCTAAGTTAGCACATGCAAATTGAAGCCGCACATTGCCAGTGCGTCAATAAAATAAAAATACATATACTACCAGAGCCGTGCTGGAGTCAGAGTACAATAGGCGTAAAAGCCTAGGATTGATTGTGACAGATGCATCCACAGATAGTCCCATATGAATCGTCAGTGTGTCAGTATATCAGACATGTGAAAGCTGGTCGGCCAATCCTTGACTTTATAGTCTTGGTGCGGTGGTCCAGTGGAAAGATGGCTGGTTGCTGATGCTATGCGGAGTTGCAGAATGGCGGTTCGATCCCCCGACCGGGAGATGGTGATCAACAAATTAAATTAATGGGTGCATGACTGTCGGCTAAGTTAGCTCATGGAAATTAAAGCCGCATGTTGCCAGTGCGTCAATAAAATAAAAAAATACATATACTGCCAGAGCCGTGCTGGAGTCAGAGTACAATAGGCATAAAAGCCTAGGATTGATTGTGGCAGATGCATCCACAGATAGTCCCATATGAATCGTCAGTGTGTCAGTATATCAGACATGTGAAAGCTGGTCGGCCACTCCTTGACTTTATAGTCTTGGTGCGGTGGTCCAGTTGAAAGATGCCTGGTTGCTGATGCTATACGGAGTTGCAGAATGGCGGTTCGATCCCCCAACCAGGAGATGGTGATCAACAAATTAAACTAATGGGTGCATGACTGTCGACTAAGTTAGCACATGGAAATTGAAGCCGCACATTGCCAGTGCGTCAATAAAATAACAAAATACATATACTGCCAGAGCCGTGCTGGAGTCAGAGTACAATAGGCATAAAAGCCTAGGAATGATTGTGGCAGATGCATCCAGAGATAGTCCCATATGAATCGTCAGTGTGTCAGTATATCAGACATGTGAAAGCTGGTCGGCCAATCCTTGACTTTATAGTCTTGGTGCGGTGGTCCAGTGGAAAGATGCCTGGTTGCTGATGCTATGCGGAGTTGCAGAATGGCGGTTCAATCCCCCGATCGGGAGATGGTGATCAACAAATTAAACTAATGGGTGCATCACTGTCGGCTAAGTTAGCACATGCAAATTGAAGCCGCACATTGCCAGTGCGTCAATAAAATAAAAATACATATACTACCAGAGCCGTGCTGGAGTCAGAGTACAATAGGCGTAAAAGCCTAGGATTGATTGTGACAGATGCATCCACAGATAGTCCCATATGAATCGTCAGTGTGTCAGTATATCAGACATGTGAAAGCTGGTCGGCCAATCCTTGACTTTATAGTCTTGGTGCGGTGGTCCAGTGGAAAGATGGCTGGTTGCTGATGCTATGCGGAGTTGCAGAATGGCGGTTCGATCCCCCGACCGGGAGATGGTGATCAACAAATTAAATTAATGGGTGCATGACTGTCGGCTAAGTTAGCTCATGGAAATTAAAGCCGCATGTTGCCAGTGCGTCAATAAAATAAAAAAATACATATACTGCCAGAGCCGTGCTGGAGTCAGAGTACAATAGGCATAAAAGCCTAGGATTGATTGTGGCAGATGCATCCACAGATAGTCCCATATGAATCGTCAGTGTGTCAGTATATCAGACATGTGAAAGCTGGTCGGCCACTCCTTGACTTTATAGTCTTGGTGCGGTGGTCCAGTTGAAAGATGCCTGGTTGCTGATGCTATGCGGAGTTGCAGAATGGCGGTTCGATCCCCCAACCAGGAGATGGTGATCAACAAATTAAACTAATGGGTGCATGACTGTCGACTAAGTTAGCACATGGAAATTGAAGCCGCACATTGCCAGTGCATCAATAAAATAAAAAAATACATATACTGCCAGAGCCGTGCTGGAGTCAGAGTACAATAGGCATAAAAGCCTAGGAGTGATTGTGGCAGATGCATCCAGAGATAGTCCCATATGAATCGTCAGTGTGTCAGTATATCAGACATGTGAAAGCTGGTCGGCCACTCCTTGACTTTATAGTCTTGGTGCGGTGGTCCAGTGGAAAGATGCCTGGTTGCTGATGCTATGCGGAGTTGCAGAATGGCGGTTCAATCCCCCGACCAGGAGATGATGATCAACAAATTAAACTAATGGGTGCATGACTGTCGGCTAAGTTAGCACATGGAAATTGAAGCTGCACGTTGCCAGTGCGACAATAAAATTTTTAAAAACATATACTGCCAGAGCCGTGCTGGTGTCAGAGTACAATAGGCATAAAAGCCTAGGATTGATTGTGGCAGATGCATCCACGGATAGTCCCATATGAACCGTCAGTGTGTCAGTATATCAGACATGTGAAAGCTGGTCGGCCAATCCTTGAATTTATAGTCTTGATGCGGTGGTCCAGTGGAAAGTTGCCTGGTTGCTGATGCTATGCGGAGTTGCATAATGGCGGTTCGATCCCACGACCGAGAGATGGTGATCAACAAATTAATCTAATGGGTGCATGACTGTCGGCTAAGTTAGCACATGGAAATTGAAGACGCACGTTGCCAGTGCGTCAATAAAAAAAAAATACATATACTGCCAGAGCCGTGCTGGAGTCAGAGTACAATAGGCATAAAAGCCTAGGAGTGATTGTGGCAGATGCATCCAGAGATAGTCCCATATGAATCGTCAGTGTGTCAGTATATCAGACATGTGAAAGCTGGTCGGCCAATCCTTGACTTTATAGTCTTGGTGCGGTGGTCCAGTGGAAAGATGCCTGGTTGCTGATGCTATGCGGAGTTGCAGAATGGCGGTTCAATCCCCCGACCGGGAGATGGTGATCAACAAATTAAACTAATGGGTGCATCACTGTCGGCTAAGTTAGCACATGCAAATTGAAGCCGCACATTGCCAGTGCGTCAATAAAATAAAAATACATATACTACCAGAGCCGTGCTGGAGTCAGAGTACAATAGGCGTAAAAGCCTAGGATTGATTGTGACAGATGCATCCACAGATAGTCCCATATGAATCGTCAGTGTGTCAGTATATCAGACATGTGAAAGCTGGTCGGCCAATCCTTGACTTTATAGTCTTGGTGCGGTGGTCCAGTGGAAAGATGGCTGGTTGCTTATGCTATGCGGAGTTGCAGAATGGCGGTTCGATCCCCCGACCGGGAGATGGTGATCAACAAATTAAATTAATGGGTGCATGACTGTCGGCTAAGTTAGCTCATGGAAATTAAAGCCGCATGTTGCCAGTGCGTCAATAAAATTAAAAAATACATATACTGCCAGAGCCGTGCTGGAGTCAGAGTACAATAGGCATAAAAGCCTAGGATTGATTGTGGCAGATGCATCCACAGATAGTCCCATATGAATCGTCAGTGTGTCAGTATATCAGACATGTGAAAGCTGGTCGGCCACTCCTTGACTTTATAGTCTTGGTGCGGTGGTCCAGTTGAAAGATGCCTGGTTGCTGATGCTATGCGGAGTTGCAGAATGGCGGTTCGATCCCCCAACCAGGAGATGGTGATCAACAAATTAAACTAATGGGTGCATGACTGTCGACTAAGTTAGCACATGGAAATTGAAGCCGCACATTGCCAGTGCATCAATAAAATAAAAAAATACATATACTGCCAGAGCCGTGCTGGAGTCAGAGTACAATAGGCATAAAAGCCTAGGAGTGATTGTGGCAGATGCATCCAGAGATAGTCCCATATGAATCGTCAGTGTGTCAGTATATCAGACATGTGAAAGCTGGTCGGCCAATCCTTGACTTTATAGTCTTGGTGCGGTGGTCCAGTGGAAAGATGCCTGGTTGCTGATGCTATGCGGAGTTGCAGAATGGCGGTTCAATCCCCCGACCGGGAGATGGTGATCAACAAATTAAACTAATGGGTGCATCACTGTCGGCTAAGTTAGCACATGCAAATTGAAGCCGCACATTGCCAGTGCGTCAATAAAATAAAAATACATATACTACCAGAGCCGTGCTGGAGTCAGAGTACAATAGGCGTAAAAGCCTAGGATTGATTGTGACAGATGCATCCACAGATAGTCCCATATGAATCGTCAGTGTGTCAGTATATCAGACATGTGAAAGCTGGTCGGCCAATCCTTGACTTTATAGTCTTGGTGCGGTGGTCCAGTGGAAAGATGGCTGGTTGCTTATGCTATGCGGAGTTGCAGAATGGCGGTTCGATCCCCCGACCGGGAGATGGTGATCAACAAATTAAATTAATGGGTGCATGACTGTCGGCTAAGTTAGCTCATGGAAATTAAAGCCGCATGTTGCCAGTGCGTCAATAAAATTAAAAAATACATATACTGCCAGAGCCGTGCTGGAGTCAGAGTACAATAGGCATAAAAGCCTAGGATTGATTGTGGCAGATGCATCCACAGATAGTCCCATATGAATCGTCAGTGTGTCAGTATATCAGACATGTGAAAGCTGGTCGGCCACTCCTTGACTTTATAGTCTTGGTGCGGTGGTCCAGTTGAAAGATGCCTGGTTGCTGATGCTATGCGGAGTTGCAGAATGGCGGTTCGATCCCCCAACCAGGAGATGGTGATCAACAAATTAAACTAATGGGTGCATGACTGTCGACTAAGTTAGCACATGGAAATTGAAGCCGCACATTGCCAGTGCATCAATAAAATAAAAAAATACATATACTGCCAGAGCCGTGCTGGAGTCAGAGTACAATAGGCATAAAAGCCTAGGAGTGATTGTGGCAGATGCATCCAGAGATAGTCCCATATGAATCGTCAGTGTGTCAGTATATCAGACATGTGAAAGCTGGTCGGCCAATCCTTGACTTTATAGTCTTGGTGCGGTGGTCCAGTGGAAAGATGCCTGGTTGCTGATGCTATGCGGAGTTGCAGAATGGCGGTTCAATCCCCCGACCGGGAGATGGTGATCAACAAATTAAACTAATGGGTGCATGACTGTCGACTAAGTTAGCACATGGAAATTGAAGCCGCACATTGCCAGTGCGTCAATAAAATAAAAAAATACATATACTGCCAGAGCCGTGCTGGAGTCAGAGTACAATAGGCATAAAAGCCTAGGATTGATTGTGGCAGATGCATCCACAGATAGTCCCATATGAATCGTCAGTGTGTCAGTATATCAGACATGTGAAAGCTGGTCGGCCACTCCTTGACTTTATAGTCTTGGTGCGGTGGTCCAGTGGAAAGATGCCTGGTTGCTGATGCTATGCGGAGTTGCAGAATGGCGGTTCAATCCCCCGACCGGGAGATGATGATCAACAAATTAAACTAATGGGTGCATGACTGTCGGCTAAGTTAGCACATGGAAATTGAAGCTGCACGTTGCCAGTGCGACAATAAAATTTTTAAAAACATATACTGCCAGAGCCGTGCTGGAGTCAGAGTACAATAGGCATAAAAGCCTAGGATTGATTGTGGCAGATGCATCCACGGATAGTCCCATATGAACCGTCAGTGTGTCAGTATATCAGACATGTGAAAGCTGGTCGGCCAATCCTTGAATTTATAGTCTTGATGCGGTGGTCCAGTGGAAAGTTGCCTGGTTGCTGATGCTATGCGGAGTTGCATAATGGCGGTTCGATCCCACGACCGAGAGATGGTGATCAACAAATTAATCTAATGGGTGCATGACTGTCGGCTAAGTTAGCACATGGAAATTGAAGCCGCACGTTGCCAGTGCGTCAATAAAAAAAAAATACATATACTGCCAGAGCCGTGCTGGAGTCAGAGTACAATAGGCATAAAAGCCTAGGAGTGATTGTGGCAGATGCATCCAGAGATAGTCCCATATGAATCGTCAGTGTGTCAGTATATCAGACATGTGAAAGCTGGTCGGCCAATCCTTGACTTTATAGTCTTGGTGCGGTGGTCCAGTGGAAAGATGCCTGGTTGCTGATGCTATGTGGAGTTGCAGAATGGCGGTTCGATACCCCGACCGGGAGATGGTGATCAACAAATTAAACTAATGGGTGCATGACTGTCGGCTAAGTTAGCACATGGAAATTGAAGCCGCACGTTGCCAGTGCGTCAATAAAATAAAAAAATACATATACTGCCAGAGCCGTGCTGGAGTCATAGTACAATAGGCATAAAAGCCTAGGATTGATTGTGGCAGATGCATCCACAGATAGTCCCATATGAATCGTCAGTGTGTCAGTATATCAGACATGTGAAAGCTGGTCGGCCAATCCTTGACTTTGTAGTCTTGGTGCGGTGGTCCAGTGGAAAGCTGCCTGGTTGCTGATGCTATGCGGAGTTGCAGAATGGTGGTTCGATCCCCGGACCGGGAGATGGTGATCAACAAATTAAACTAATGGGTGCATGACTGTCGGCTAAGTTAGCACATGGAAATTTAAGGCGCACGTTTCCAGTGCATCAAAAAAATAAATAAATACATATACTGCCAGAGCCATGCTAGAGTCAGAGTACAATAGGCATAAAAGCCTAGGATTGATTGTGGCAGATGCATCCACAGATAGTCCCATATGAATCGTCAGTGTGTCAGTATATCAGACATGTGAAAGCTGGTCGGCCAATCCTTGACTTTGTAGTCTTGGTGCAGTGGTCCAGTGGAAAGATGCCTGGTTGCTGATGCTATGCGGAGTTGAAGAATGGCGGTTCGATCCCGCGACCGGGAGATGATGATCAACAAATTATACTAACGGGTGCATCACTGTCGGCTAAGTTAGCACATGGAAATTGAAGCCGCACATTGCCAGTGCGTCAATAAAATAAAAATACATATACTACCAGAGCCGTGCTGGAGTCAGAGTACAATAGGCGTAAAAGCCTAGGATTGATTGTGACAGATGCATCCACAGATAGTCCCATATGAATCGTCAGTGTGTCAGTATATCAGACATGTGAAAGCTGGTCGGCCAATCCTTGACTTTATAGTCTTGGTGCGGTGGTCCAGTGGAAAGATGGCTGGTTGCTGATGCTATGCGGAGTTGCAGAATGGCGGTTCGATCCCCCGACCGGGAGATGGTGATCAACAAATTAAATTAATGGGTGCATGACTGTCGGCTAAGTTAGCTCATGGAAATTGAAGCCGCACGTTGCCAGTGCGTCAATAAAATAAAAAAATACATATACTGCCAGAGCCGTGCTGGAGTCAGAGTACAATAGGCATAAAAGCCTAGGATTGATTGTGGCAGATGCATCCACAGATAGTCCCATATGAATCGTCAGTGTGTCAGTATATCAGACATGTGAAAGCTGGTCGGCCACTCCTTGACTTTATAGTCTTGGTGCGGTGGTCCAGTGGAAAGATGCCTGGTTGCTGATGCTATGCGGAGTTGCAGAATGGCGGTTCGATCCCCCAACCAGGAGATGGTGATCAACAAATTAAACTAATGGGTGCATGACTGTCGACTAAGTTAGCACATGGAAATTGAAGCCGCACATTGCCAGTGCGTCAATAAAAAAAAAAAATACATATACTGCCAGAGCCGTGCGGGAGTCAGAGTACAATAGGCATAAAAGCCTAGGATTGATTGTGGCAGATGCATCCACAGATAGTCCCATATGAATCGTCAGTGTGTCAGTATATCAGACATGTGAAAGCTGGTCGGCCACTCCTTGACTTTATAGTCTTGGTGCGGTGGTCCAGTGGAAAGATGCCTGGTTGCTGATGCTATGCGGAGTTGCAGAATGGCGGTTCAATCCCCCGACCGGGAGATGGTGATCAACAAATTAAACTAATGGGTGCATGACTGTCGACTAAGTTAGCACATGGAAATTGAAGCCGCACATTGCCAGTGCGTCAATAAAATAAAAAAATACATATACTGCCAGAGCCGTGCTGGAGTCAGAGTACAATAGGCATAAAAGCCTAGGATTGATTGTGGCAGATGCATCCACGGATAGTCCCATATGAACCGTCAGTGTGTCAGTATATCAGACATGTGAAAGCTGGTCGGCCAATCCTTGAATTTATAGTCTTGATGCGGTGGTCCAGTGGAAAGTTGCCTGGTTGCTGATGCTATGCGGAGTTGCATAATGGCGGTTCGATCCCACGACCGAGAGATGGTGATCAACAAATTAATCTAATGGGTGCATGACTGTCGGCTAAGTTAGCACATGGAAATTGAAGCCGCACGTTGCCAGTGCGTCAATAAAAAAAAAATACATATACTGCCAGAGCCGTGCTGGAGTCAGAGTACAATAGGCATAAAAGCCTAGGAGTGATTGTGGCAGATGCATCCAGAGATAGTCCCATATGAATCGTCAGTGTGTCAGTATATCAGACATGTGAAAGCTGGTCGGCCAATCCTTGACTTTATAGTCTTGGTGCGGTGGTCCAGTGGAAAGATGCCTGGTTGCTGATGCTATGCGGAGTTGCAGAATGGCGGTTCGATCCCCCGACCGGGAGATGGTGATCAACAAATTAAACTAATGGGTGCATGACTGTCGGCTAAGTTAGCACATGGAAATTGAAGCCGCACGTTGCCAGTGCGTCAATAAAATAAAAAAAATACATATACTGCCAGAGCCGTGCTGGAGTCATAGTACAATAGGCATAAAAGCCTAGGATTGATTGTGGCAGATGCATCCACAGATAGTCCCATATGAATCGTCAGTGTGTCAGTATATCAGACATGTGAAAGCTGGTCGGCCAATCCTTGACTTTGTAGTCTTGGTGCGGTGGTCCAGTGGAAAGATGCCTGGTTGCTGATGCTATGCGGAGTTGCAGAATGGCGGTTCGATCCCCGGACCGGGAGATGGTGATCAACAAATTAAACTAATGGGTGCATGACTGTCGGCTAAGTTAGCACATGGAAATTTAAGGCGCACGTTTCCAGTGCATCAAAAAAATAAATAAATACATATACTGCCAGAGCCGTGCTGGAGTCAGAGTACAATAGGCATAAAAGCCTAGGATTGATTGTGGCAGATGCATCCACAGATAGTCCCATATGAATCGTCAGTGTGTCAGTATATCAGACATGTGAAAGCTGGTCGGCCAATCCTTGACTTTGTAGTCTTGGTGCAGTGGTCCAGTGGAAAGATGCCTGGTTGCTGATGCTATGCGGAGTTGCAGAATGGCGGTTCGATCCCGCGACCGGGAGATGATGATCAACAAATTAAACTAATGGGTGCATGACTGTCGGCTAAGTTAGCACATGGAAATTGAAGCCGCACATTGCCAGTGCGTCAATAAAATAAAAATACATATACTACCAGAGCCGTGCTGGAGTCAGAGTACAATAGGCGTAAAAGCCTAGGATTGATTGTGACAGATGCATCCACAGATAGTCCCATATGAATCGTCAGTGTGTCAGTATATCAGACATGTGAAAGCTGGTCGGCCAATCCTTGACTTTATAGTCTTGGTGCGGTGGTCCAGTGGAAAGATGGCTGGTTGCTGATGCTATGCGGAGTTGCAGAATGGCGGTTCGATCCCCCGACCGGGAGATGGTGATCAACAAATTAAATTAATGGGTGCATGACTGTCGGCTAAGTTAGCACATGGAAATTGAAGCCGCACGTTGCCAGTGCGTCAATAAAATAAAAAAATACATATACTGCCAGAGCCGTGCTGGAGTCAGAGTACAATAGGCATAAAAGCCTAGGATTGATTGTGGCAGATGCATCCACAGATAGTCCCATATGAATCGTCAGTGTGTCAGTATATCAGACATGTGAAAGCTGGTCGGCCAATCCTTGACTTTATAGTCTTGGTGCGGTGGTCCAGTGGAAAGATGCCTGGTTGCTGATGCTATGCGGAGTTGCAGAATGGCGGTTCGATCCCCCAACCAGGAGATGGTGATCAACAAATTAAACTAATGGGTGCATGACTGTCGGCTAAGTTAGCACATGGAAATTGAAGCCGCACGTTGCCAGTGCGTCAATAAAAAAAAAAAATACATATACTGCCAGAGCCGTGCTGGAGTCAGAGTACAATAGGCATAAAAGCCTAGGATTGATTGTGGCAGATGCATCCACAGATAGTCCCATATGAATCGTCAGTGTGTCAGTATATCAGACATGTGAAAGCTGGTCGGCCAATCCTTGACTTTATAGTCTTGGTGCGGTGGTCCAGTGGAAAGATGCCTGGTTGCTGATGCTATGCGGAGTTGCAGAATGGCGGTTCGATCCCGCGACCGGGAGATGGTGATCAACAAATTAAACTAATGGGTGCATGACTGTCGGCTAAGTTAGCACATGGAAATTGAAGCCGCACATTGCCAGTGCGTCAATAAAATAAAAAAATACATATACTGCCAGAGCCGTGCTGGAGTCAGAGTACAATAGGCATAAAAGCCTAGGATTGATTGTGGCAGATGCATCCACAGATAGTCCCATATGAATCGTCAGTGTGTCAGTATATCAGACATGTGAAAGCTGGTCGGCCACTCCTTGACTTTATAGTCTTGGTGCGGTGGTCCAGTGGAAAGATGCCTGGTTGCTGATGCTATGCGGAGTTGCAGAATGGCGGTTCGATCCCGCGACCGGGAGATGGTGATCAACAAATTAAACTAATGGGTGCATGACTGTCGGCTAAGTTAGCACATGGAAATTGAAGCCGCACGTTGCCAGTGCGACAATAGAATTTTAAAAAACATATACTGCCAGAGCCGTGCTGGAGTCAGAGTACAATAGGCGTAAAAGCCTAGGATTGATTGTGACAGATGCATCCACAGATAGTCCCATATGAACCGTCAGTGTGTCAGTATATCAGACATGTGAAAGCTGGTCGGCCAATCCTTGAATTTATAGTCTTGATGCGGTGGTCCAGTGGAAAGATGCCTGGTTGCTGATGCTATGCGGAGTTGCAGAATGGCGGTTCGATCCCGCGACCGGGAGATGGTGATCAACAAATTAATCTAATCGGTGCATCACTGTCGGCTAAGTTAGCACATGGAAATTGAAGCCGCACGTTGCCAGTGCGTCAATAAAATAAAAATACATATACTGCCAGAGCCGTGCTGGAGTCAGAGTACAATAGGCGTAAAAGCCTAGGATTGATTGTGACAGATGCATCCACAGATAGTCCCATATGAATCGTCAGTGTGTCAGTATATCAGACATGTGAAAGCCGGTCGGCCAATCCTTGACTTTATAGTCTTGGTGTGGTGGTCCAGTGGAAAGATGCCTGGTTGCTGATGCTATGCGGAGTTGCAGAATGGCGGTTCGATCCCCCGACCGGGAGATGGTCATCAACAAATTAAACTAATGGGTGCATGACTGTCGGCTAAGTTAGCACATGGAAATTGAAGCCGCACGTTGCCAGTGCGTCAATAAAAAAAAAAAATACATATACTGCCAGAGCCGTGCTGGAGTCATAGTACAATAGGCATAAAAGCCTATGATTGATTGTGGCAGATGCATCCACAGATAGTCCCATATGAATCGTCAGTGTGTCAGTATATCAGACATGTGAAAGCTGGTCGGCCACTCCTTGACTTTATAGTCTTGGTGCGGTGGTCCAGTGGAAAGATGCCTGGTTGCTGATGCTATGCGGAGTTGCAGAATGGCGGTTCGATCCCCCAACCAGGAGATGGTGATCAACAAATTAAACTAATGGGTGCATGACTGTCGGCTAAGTTAGCACATGGAAATTGAAGCCGCACGTTGCCAGTGCGTCAATAAAAAAAAAAAATACATATACTGCCAGAGCCGTGCTGGAGTCAGAGTACAATAGGCATAAAAGCCTAGGATTGATTGTGGCAGATGCATCCACAGATAGTCCCATATGAATCGTCAGTGTGTCAGTATATCAGACATGTGAAAGCTGGTCGGCCACTCCTTGACTTTATAGTCTTGGTGCGGTGGTCCAGTGGAAAGATGCCTGGTTGCTGATGCTATGCGGAGTTGCAGAATGGCGGTTCAATCCCCCGACCGGGAGATGGTGATCAACAAATTAAACTAATGGGTGCATGACTGTCGACTAAGTTAGCACATGGAAATTGAAGCCGCACATTGCCAGTGCGTCAATAAAATAAAAAAATACATATACTGCCAGAGCCGTGCTGGAGTCAGAGTACAATAGGCATAAAAGCCTAGGATTGATTGTGGCAGATGCATCCACAGATAGTCCCATATGAATCGTCAGTGTGTCAGTATATCAGACATGTGAAAGCTGGTCGGCCACTCCTTGACTTTATAGTCTTGGTGCGGTGGTCCAGTGGAAAGATGCCTGGTTGCTGATTCTATGCGGAGTTGCAGAATGGCGGTTCAATCCCCCGACCGGGAGATGATGATCAACAAATTAAACTAATGGGTGCATGACTGTCGGCTAAGTTAGCACATGGAAATTGAAGCTGCACGTTGCCAGTGCGACAATAAAATTTTAAAAAACATATACTGCCAGAGCCGTGCTGGAGTCAGAGTACAATAGGCATAAAAGCCTAGGATTGATTGTGGCAGATGCATCCACGGATAGTCCCATATGAACCGTCAGTGTGTCAGTATATCAGACATGTGAAAGCTGGTCGGCCAATCCTTGAATTTATAGTCTTGATGCGGTGGTCCAGTGGAAAGTTGCCTGGTTGCTGATGCTATGCGGAGTTGCATAATGGCGGTTCGATCCCACGACCGAGAGATGGTGATCAACAAATTAATCTAATCGGTGCATGACTGTCGGCTAAGTTAGCACATGGAAATTGAAGCCGCACGTTGCCAGTGCCTCAATAAAAAAAAAATACATATACTGCCAGAGCCGTGCTGGAGTCAGAGTACAATAGGCATAAAAGCCTAGGAGTGATTGTGGCAGATGCATCCAGAGATAGTCCCATATGAATCGTCAGTGTTTCAGTATATCAGACATGTGAAAGCTGGTCGGCCGATCCTTGACTTTATAGTCTTGGTGCGGTGGTCCAGTGGAAAGATGCCTGGTTGCTGATGCTATGTGGAGTTGCAGAATGGCGGTTCGATCCCCCGACCGGGAGATGGTCATCAACAAATTAAACTAATGGGTGCATGACTGTCGGCTAAGTTAGCACATGGAAATTGAAGCCGCACGTTGCCAGTGCGTCAATAACAAAAAAAAATACATATACTTCCAGAGCCGTGCTGGAGTCATAGTACAATAGGCATAAAAGCCTAGGATTGATTGTGGCAGATGCATCCACAGATAGTCCCATATGAATCGTCAGTGTGTCAGTATATCAGACATGTGAAAGCTGGTCGGCCAATCCTTGACTTTGTAGTCTTGGTGCGGTGGTCCAGTGGAAAGCTGCCTGGTTGCTGATGCTATGCGGAGTTGCAGAATGGCGGTTCGATCCTCCGACCGGGAGATGGTGATCAACAAATTAAACTAATGGGTGCATGACTGTCGGCTAAGTTAGCACATGGAAATTTAAGGCGCACGTTGCCAGTGCATCAAAAAAATAAATAAATACATATACTGCCAGAGCCATGCTAGAGTCAGAGTACAATAGGCATAAAAGCCTAGGATTGATTGTGGCAGATGCATCCACAGATAGTCCCATATGAATCGTCAGTGTGTCAGTATATCAGACATGTGAAAGCTGGTCGGCCAATCCTTGACTTTGTAGTCTTGGTGCGGTGGTCCAGTGGAAAGATGCCTGGTTGCTGATGCTATGCGGAGTTGCAGAATGGCGGTTCGATCCCCCGACCGGGAGATGGTGATCAACAAATTAAACTAATGGGTGCATGACTGTCGGCTAAGTTAGCACATGGAAAGTGAAGCCGCACGTTGCCAGTGCGTCAATAAAATAAAAATACATATACTACCAGAGCCGTGCTGGAGTCAGAGTACAATAGGCGTAAAAGCCTAGGATTGATTGTGACAGATGCATCCACAGATAGTCCCATATGAATCGTCAGTGTGTCAGTATATCAGACATGTGAAAGCTGGTCGGCCAATCCTTGACTTTTTAGTCATGGTGCGGTGGTCCATTTGGAAAGATGCCTGGTTGCTGATGCTATGCGGAGTTGCAGAATTGCGGTTCGATCCCGCGACCGGGAGATGGTGATCAACAAATTAAACTAATGGGTGCATGACTGTCGGCTAAGTTAGCACATGGAAATTGAAGCCGCACGTTGCCAGTGCGTCAATAAAATAAAAATACATATACTACCAGAGCCGTGCTGGAGTCAGAGTACAATAGGCGTAAAAGCCTAGGATTGATTGTGACAGATGCATCCACAGATAGTCCCATATGAATCGTCAGTGTGTCAGTATATCAGACATGTGAAAGCTGGTCGGCCAATCCTTGACTTTATAGTCTTGGTGCGGTGGTCCAGTGGAAAGATGCCTGGTTGCTGATGCTATGCGGAGTTGCAGAATGGCGGTTCAATCCCCCGACCGGGAGATGGTGATCAACAAATTAAACTAATGGGTGCATGACTGTCGACTAAGTTAGCACATGGAAATTGAAGCCGCACATTGCCAGTGCGTCAATAAAATAAAAAAATACATATACTGCCAGAGCCGTGCTGGAGTCAGAGTACAATAGGCATAAAAGCCTAGGATTGATTGTGGCAGATGCATCCACAGATAGTCCCATATGAATCGTCAGTGTGTCAGTATATCAGACATGTGAAAGCTGGTCGGCCACTCCTTGACTTTATAGTCTTGGTGCGGTGGTCCAGTGGAAAGATGCCTGGTTGCTGATTCTATGCGGAGTTGCAGAATGGCGGTTCAATCCCCCGACCGGGAGATGATGATCAACAAATTAAACTAATGGGTGCATGACTGTCGGCTAAGTTAGCACATGGAAATTGAAGCTGCACGTTGCCAGTGCGACAATAAAATTTTAAAAAACATATACTGCCAGAGCCGTGCTGGAGTCAGAGTACAATAGGCATAAAAGCCTAGGATTGATTGTGGCAGATGCATCCACGGATAGTCCCATATGAACCGTCAGTGTGTCAGTATATCAGACATGTGAAAGCTGGTCGGCCAATCCTTGAATTTATAGTCTTGATGCGGTGGTCCAGTGGAAAGTTGCCTGGTTGCTGATGCTATGCGGAGTTGCATAATGGCGGTTCGATCCCACGACCGAGAGATGGTGATCAACAAATTAATCTAATCGGTGCATGACTGTCGGCTAAGTTAGCACATGGAAATTGAAGCCGCACGTTGCCAGTGCCTCAATAAAAAAAAAATACATATACTGCCAGAGCCGTGCTGGAGTCAGAGTACAATAGGCATAAAAGCCTAGGAGTGATTGTGGCAGATGCATCCAGAGATAGTCCCATATGAATCGTCAGTGTTTCAGTATATCAGACATGTGAAAGCTGGTCGGCCGATCCTTGACTTTATAGTCTTGGTGCGGTGGTCCAGTGGAAAGATGCCTGGTTGCTGATGCTATGTGGAGTTGCAGAATGGCGGTTCGATCCCCCGACCGGGAGATGGTCATCAACAAATTAAACTAATGGGTGCATGACTGTCGGCTAAGTTAGCACATGGAAATTGAAGCCGCACGTTGCCAGTGCGTCAATAACAAAAAAAAATACATATACTTCCAGAGCCGTGCTGGAGTCATAGTACAATAGGCATAAAAGCCTAGGATTGATTGTGGCAGATGCATCCACAGATAGTCCCATATGAATCGTCAGTGTGTCAGTATATCAGACATGTGAAAGCTGGTCGGCCAATCCTTGACTTTGTAGTCTTGGTGCGGTGGTCCAGTGGAAAGCTGCCTGGTTGCTGATGCTATGCGGAGTTGCAGAATGGCGGTTCGATCCTCCGACCGGGAGATGGTGATCAACAAATTAAACTAATGGGTGCATGACTGTCGGCTAAGTTAGCACATGGAAATTTAAGGCGCACGTTGCCAGTGCATCAAAAAAATAAATAAATACATATACTGCCAGAGCCATGCTAGAGTCAGAGTACAATAGGCATAAAAGCCTAGGATTGATTGTGGCAGATGCATCCACAGATAGTCCCATATGAATCGTCAGTGTGTCAGTATATCAGACATGTGAAAGCTGGTCGGCCAATCCTTGACTTTGTAGTCTTGGTGCGGTGGTCCAGTGGAAAGATGCCTGGTTGCTGATGCTATGCGGAGTTGCAGAATGGCGGTTCGATCCCCCGACCGGGAGATGGTGATCAACAAATTAAACTAATGGGTGCATGACTGTCGGCTAAGTTAGCACATGGAAAGTGAAGCCGCACGTTGCCAGTGCGTCAATAAAATAAAAATACATATACTACCAGAGCCGTGCTGGAGTCAGAGTACAATAGGCGTAAAAGCCTAGGATTGATTGTGACAGATGCATCCACAGATAGTCCCATATGAATCGTCAGTGTGTCAGTATATCAGACATGTGAAAGCTGGTCGGCCAATCCTTGACTTTTTAGTCATGGTGCGGTGGTCCATTTGGAAAGATGCCTGGTTGCTGATGCTATGCGGAGTTGCAGAATTGCGGTTCGATCCCGCGACCGGGAGATGGTGATCAACAAATTAAACTAATGGGTGCATGACTGTCGGCTAAGTTAGCACATGGAAATTGAAGCCGCACGTTGCCAGTGCGTCAATAAAATAAAAATACATATACTACCAGAGCCGTGCTGGAGTCAGAGTACAATAGGCGTAAAAGCCTAGGATTGATTGTGACAGATGCATCCACAGATAGTCCCATATGAATCGTCAGTGTGTCAGTATATCAGACATGTGAAAGCTGGTCGGCCAATCCTTGACTTTTTAGTCATGATGCGGTGGTCCAGTGGAAAGATGCCTGGTTGCTGATGCTATGCGGAGTTGCAGAATTGCGGTTCGATCCCGCGACCGGGAGATGGTGATCAACAAATTAAACTAACGGGTGCATCACTGTCGGCTAAGTTAGCACATGGAAATTGAAGCCGCACGTTGCCAGTGCGTCAATAAGATAAAAATACATATACTGCCAGAGCCGTGCTGGAGTCAGAGTACAATAGGCGTAAAAGCCTAGGATTGATTGTGACAGATGCATCCACAGATAGTCCCATATGAATCGTCAGTGTGTCAGTATATCAGACAGGTGAAAGCTGGTCGGCCAATCCTTGACTTTTTAGTCTTGGTGCGGTGGTCCAGTGGAAAGATGCCTGGGTGCTGATGCTATGCGGAGTTGCAGAATGGCGGTTCGATCCCGCGACCGGGAGATGGTGATCAACAAATTAAACTAACAGGTGCATCACTGTCGGCTAAGTTAGCACATGGAAATTGAAGCCGCACGTTGCCAGTGCGTCAATAAAATAAAAATACATATACTGCCAGAGCCGTGCTGGAGTCAGAGTACAATAGGCGTAAAAGCCTAGGATTGATTGTGACAGATGCATCCACAGATAGTCCCATATGAATCGTCAGTGTGTCAGTATATCAGACAGGTGAAAGCTGGTCGGCCAATCCTTGACTTTTTAGTCTTGGTGCGGTGGTCCAGTGGAAAGATGCTTGGTTGCTGATGCTATGCGGAGTTGCAGAATGGCGGTTCGATCCCGCGACCGGGAGATGGTGATCAACAAATTAAACTAATGGGTGCATGACTGTCGGCTAAGTTAGCACATGGAAATTTAAGGCGCACGTTGCCAGTGCATCAAAAAAATAAATAAATACATATACTGCCAGAGCCATGCTAGAGTCAGAGTACAATAGGCATAAAAGCCTAGGATTGATTGTGGCAGATGCATCCACAGATAGTCCCATATGAATCGTCAGTGTGTCAGTATATCAGACATGTGAAAGCTGGTCGGCCAATCCTTGACTTTGTAGTCTTGGTGCGGTGGTCCAGTGGAAAGATGCCTGGTTGCTGATGCTATGCGGAGTTGCAGAATGGCGGTTCGATCCCCCGACCGGGAGATGGTGATCAACAAATTAAACTAATGGGTGCATGACTGTCGGCTAAGTTAGCACATGGAAATTTAAGCTGCACGTTGCCAGTGCATTAAAAAAATAAATAAATACATATACTGCCAGAGCCGTGCTAGAGTCAGAGTACAATAGGCGTAAAAGCCTAGGATTGATTGTGACAGATGCATCCACAGATAGTCCCATATGAATCGTCAGTGTGTCAGTATATCAGACATGTGAAAGCCGGTCGGCCAATCCTTGACTTTATAGTCTTGGTGCGGTGGTCCAGTTGAAAGATGCCTGGTTGCTGATGCTATGCGGAGTTGCAGAATGGCGGTTCAATCCCCCGACCGGGAGATGGTGATCAACAAATTAAACTAATGGGTGCATGACTGTCGACTAAGTTAGCACATGGAAATTGAAGCCGCACATTGCCAGTGCGTCAATAAAATAAAAAAATACATATACTGCCAGAGCCGTGCTGGAGTCAGAGTACAATAGGCATAAAAGCCTAGGATTGATTGTGGCAGATGCATCCACAGATAGTCCCATATGAATCGTCAGTGTGTCAGTATATCAGACATGTGAAAGCTGGTCGGCCACTCCTTGACTTTATAGTCTTGGTGCGGTGGTCCAGTGGAAAGATGCCTGGTTGCTGATTCTATGCGGAGTTGCAGAATGGCGGTTCAATCCCCCGACCGGGAGATGATGATCAACAAATTAAACTAATGGGTGCATGACTGTCGGCTAAGTTAGCACATGGAAATTGAAGCTGCACGTTGCCAGTGCGACAATAAAATTTTAAAAAACATATACTGCCAGAGCCGTGCTGGAGTCAGAGTACAATAGGCATAAAAGCCTAGGATTGATTGTGGCAGATGCATCCACGGATAGTCCCATATGAACCGTCAGTGTGTCAGTATATCAGACATGTGAAAGCTGGTCGGCCAATCCTTGAATTTATAGTCTTGATGCGGTGGTCCAGTGGAAAGTTGCCTGGTTGCTGATGCTAGGCGGAGTTGCATAATGGCGGTTCGATCCCACGACCGAGAGATGGTGATCAACAAATTAATCTAATCTGTGCATGACTGTCGGCTAAGTTAGCACATGGAAATTGAAGCCGCACGTTGCCAGTGCCTCAATAAAAAAAAAATACATATACTGCCAGAGCCGTGCTGGAGTCAGAGTACAATAGGCATAAAAGCCTAGGAGTGATTGTGGCAGATGCATCCAGAGATAGTCCCATATGAATCGTCAGTGTGTCAGTATATCAGACATGTGAAAGCTGGTCGGCCGATCCTTGACTTTATAGTCTTGGTGCGGTGGTCCAGTGGAAAGATGCCTGGTTGCTGATGCTATGTGGAGTTGCAGAATGGCGGTTCGATCCCCCGACCGGGAGATGGTCATCAACAAATTAAACTAATGGGTGCATGACTGTCGGCTAAGTTAGCACATGGAAATTGAAGCCGCACGTTGCCAGTGCGTCAATAACAAAAAAAAATACATATACTTCCAGAGCCGTGCTGGAGTCATAGTACAATAGGCATAAAAGCCTAGGATTGATTGTGGCAGATGCATCCACAGATAGTCCCATATGAATCGTCAGTGTGTCAGTATATCAGACATGTGAAAGCTGGTCGGCCAATCCTTGACTTTGTAGTCTTGGTGCGGTGGTCCAGTGGAAAGCTGCCTGGTTGCTGATGCTATGCGGAGTTGCAGAATGGCGGTTCGATCCCCCGACCGGGAGATGGTGATCAACAAATTAAACTAATGGGTGCATGACTGTCGGCTAAGTTAGCACATGGAAATTTAAGGCGCACGTTGCCAGTGCATCAAAAAAATAAATAAATACATATACTGCCAGAGCCATGCTAGAGTCAGAGTACAATAGGCATAAAAGCCTAGGATTGATTGTGGCAGATGCATCCACAGATAGTCCCATATGAATCGTCAGTGTGTCAGTATATCAGACATGTGAAAGCTGGTCGGCCAATCCTTGACTTTGTAGTCTTGGTGCGGTGGTCCAGTGGAAAGATGCCTGGTTGCTGATGCTATGCGGAGTTGCAGAATGGCGGTTCGATCCCCCGACCGGGAGATGGTGATCAACAAATTAAACTAATGGGTGCATGACTGTCGGCTAAGTTAGCACATGGAAAGTGAAGCCGCACGTTGCCAGTGCGTCAATAAAATAAAAATACATATACTACCAGAGCCGTGCTGGAGTCAGAGTACAATAGGCGTAAAAGCCTAGGATTGATTGTGACAGATGCATCCACAGATAGTCCCATATGAATCGTCAGTGTGTCAGTATATCAGACATGTGAAAGCTGGTCGGCCAATCCTTGACTTTTTAGTCATGGTGCGGTGGTCCATTTGGAAAGATGCCTGGTTGCTGATGCTATGCGGAGTTGCAGAATTGCGGTTCGATCCCGCGACCGGGAGATGGTGATCAACAAATTAAACTAATGGGTGCATGACTGTCGGCTAAGTTAGCACATGGAAATTGAAGCCGCACGTTGCCAGTGCGTCAATAAAATAAAAATACATATACTACCAGAGCCGTGCTGGAGTCAGAGTACAATAGGCGTAAAAGCCTAGGATTGATTGTGACAGATGCATCCACAGATAGTCCCATATGAATCGTCAGTGTGTCAGTATATCAGACATGTGAAAGCTGGTCGGCCAATCCTTGACTTTTTAGTCATGGTGCGGTGGTCCAGTGGAAAGATGCCTGGTTGCTGATGCTATGCGGAGTTGCAGAATTGCGGTTCGATCCCGCGACCGGGAGATGGTGATCAACAAATTAAACTAACGGGTGCATCACTGTCGGCTAAGTTAGCACATGGAAATTGAAGCCGCACGTTGCCAGTGCGTCAATAAGATAAAAATACATATACTGCCAGAGCCGTGCTGGAGTCAGAGTACAATAGGCGTAAAAGCCTAGGATTGATTGTGACAGATGCATCCACAGATAGTCCCATATGAATCGTCAGTGTGTCAGTATATCAGACAGGTGAAAGCTGGTCGGCCAATCCTTGACTTTTTAGTCTTGGTGCGGTGGTCCAGTGGAAAGATGCCTGGGTGCTGATGCTATGCGGAGTTGCAGAATGGCGGTTCGATCCCGCGACCGGGAGATGGTGATCAACAAATTAAACTAACAGGTGCATCACTGTCGGCTAAGTTAGCACATGGAAATTGAAGCCGCACGTTGCCAGTGCGTCAATAAAATAAAAATACATATACTGCCAGAGCCGTGCTGGAGTCAGAGTACAATAGGCGTAAAAGCCTAGGATTGATTGTGACAGATGCATCCACAGATAGTCCCATATGAATCGTCAGTGTGTCAGTATATCAGACAGGTGAAAGCTGGTCGGCCAATCCTTGACTTTTTAGTCTTGGTGCGGTGGTCCAGTGGAAAGATGCTTGGTTGCTGATGCTATGCGGAGTTGCAGAATGGCGGTTCGATCCCGCGACCGGGAGATGGTGATCAACAAATTAAACTAATGGGTGCATGACTGTCGGCTAAGTTAGCACATGGAAATTTAAGGCGCACGTTGCCAGTGCATCAAAAAAATAAATAAATACATATACTGCCAGAGCCATGCTAGAGTCAGAGTACAATAGGCATAAAAGCCTAGGATTGATTGTGGCAGATGCATCCACAGATAGTCCCATATGAATCGTCAGTGTGTCAGTATATCAGACATGTGAAAGCTGGTCGGCCAATCCTTGACTTTGTAGTCTTGGTGCGGTGGTCCAGTGGAAAGATGCCTGGTTGCTGATGCTATGCGGAGTTGCAGAATGGCGGTTCGATCCCCCGACCGGGAGATGGTGATCAACAAATTAAACTAATGGGTGCATGACTGTCGGCTAAGTTAGCACATGGAAATTTAAGCTGCACGTTGCCATTGCATTAAAAAAATAAATAAATACATATACTGCCAGAGCCGTGCTAGAGTCAGAGTACAATAGGCGTAAAAGCCTAGGATTGATTGTGACAGATGCATCCACAGATAGTCCCATATGAATCGTCAGTGTGTCAGTATATCAGACATGTGAAAGCCGGTCGGCCAATCCTTGACTTTTTAGTCATGGTGCGGTGGTCCAGTGGAAAGCTGCCTGGTTGCTGATGCTATGCGGAGTTGCAGAATGGCGGTTCGATCCCCCGACCGGGAGATGGTGATCAACAAATTAAACTAATGTGTGCATGACTGTCGACTAAGTTAGCACATGGAAATTTAAGGCGCACGTTGCCAGAGCATCAAAAAAATAAATAAATACATATACTGCCAGAGCCATGCTAGAGTCAGAGTACAATAGGCATAAAAGCCTAGGATTGATTGTGACAGATGCATCCACAGATAGTCCCATATGAATCGTCAGTGTGTCAGTATATCAGACATGTGAAAGCTGGTCGGCCAATCCTTGAGTTTTAAGTCATGGTGCGGTGGTCCAGTGGAAAGATGCCTGGTTGCTGATGCTATGCGGAGTTGCAGAATTGCGGTTCGATCCCGCGACCGGGAGATGGTGATCAACAAATTAAACTAATGGGTGCATCACTGTCGGCTAAGTTAGCACATGGAAATTGAAGCCGCACGTTGCCAGTGCGTCAATAAAATAAAAATACATATGCTGCCAGAGCCGTGCTGGAGTCAGAGTACAATAGGCGTAAAAGCCTAGGATTGATTGTGACAGATGCATCCACAGATAGTCCCATATGAATCGTCAGTGTGTCAGTATATCAGACATGTGAAAGCTGGTCGGCCAATCCTTGACTTTTTAGTCTTGGTGCGGTGGTCCAGTGGAAAGATGCCTGGTTGCTGATGCTATGCAGAGTTGCAGAATGGCGGTTCGATCCCGCGACCGGGAGATGGTGATCAACAAATTAAACTAACGGGTACATCACTGTCGGCTAAGTTAACACATGGAAATTTAAGCTGCACGTTGCCAGTGCATCAAAAAAATAAATAAATACATATACTGCCAGAGCCGTGCTAGAGTCAGAGTACAATAGGCGTAAAAGCCTAGGATTGATTGTGACAGATGCATCCACAGATAGTCCCATATGAATCGTCAGTGTGTCAGTATATCAGACATCTGAAAGCCGGTCGGCCAATCCTTGACTTTTTAGTCATGGTGCGGTGGTCCAGTGGAAAGATGCCTGGTTGCTGATGCTATGCGGAGTTGCAGAATGGCGGTTCGATCCCGCGACCGGGAGATGGTGATCAACAATTTAAACTAATGGGTGCATCACTGTCGGCTAAGATAGTACATGGAAATTGAAGCCGCACGTTGCCAGTGCGTCAATAAAATAAAAATACATATACTGCCAGAGCCGTGCTGGAGTCAGAGTACAATAGGCGTAAAAGCCTAGGATTCATTGTGACAGATGCATCCACAGATAGTCCCATATGAATCGTCAGTGTGTCAGTATATCAGACATGTGAAAGCTGGTCGGCCAATCCTTGACTTTTTAGTCTTGGTGCGGTGGTCCAGTGGAAAGATGCCTGGTTGCTGATGCTATGCGGAGTTGCAGAATGGCGGTTCGATCCCGCGACCGGGAGATGGTGATCAACAAATTAAACTAACGGGTGCATCACTGTCGGCTAAGTTAGCACATGGAAATTGAAGCCGCACGTTGCCAGTGCGTCAATAAAATAAAAATACATATACTGCCAGAGCCGTGCTGGAGTCAGGGTACAATAGGCGTAAAAGCCTAGGATTGATTGTGACAGATGCATCCACAGATAGTCCCATATGAATCGTCAATGTGTCAGTATATCAGACATGTGAAAGCTGGTCGGCCAATCCTTGACTTTTTAGTCTTGGTGCGGTGGTCCAGTGGAAAGATGCTTGGTTGCTGATGCTATGCGGAGTTGCAGAATGGCGGTTCGATCCCGCGACCGGGAGATGGTGTTCAACAAATTAAACTAACGGGTGCATCAGTGTCGGCTAAGTTAGCACATGGAAATTGAAGCCGCACGTTGCCAGTGCGTCAATAAAATAAAAATACATATACTGTCAGAGCGGTGCTGGAGTCAGAGTACAATAGGCGTAAAAGCCTAGGATTGATTGTGACAGATGCATCCACAGATAGTCCCATATGAATCGTCAGTGTGTCAGTATATCAGACATGTGAAAGCTGGTCGGCCAATCCTTGACTGTATAGTCCTGGTGCGGTGGTCCAGTGGAAAGATGCCTGGTTGCTGATGCTATGCGGAGTTGCAGAATGGCGGTTCGATCCCCCGACCAGGAGATGGTGATCAACAAATTAAACTAATAGGTGCATGACTGTCGGCTAAGTTAGCACATGGAAATTGAAGCCGCACGTTACCAGTGCGTCAATAAAATATAAAAATACATATACTGCCAGAGCCGTGCTGGAGTCAGAGTACAATAGGCATAAAAGCCTAGGATTGATTGTGGCAGATGCATCCACAGATAGTCCCATAGGAATCGTCAGTGTGTCAGTATATCAGACAAGTGAAAGCTGGTCGGCCAATCCTTGATTTTATAGTCTTGGTGCGGTGGTCCAGTGGAAAGATGCCTGGTTGCTGATGCTATGCGAAGTTGCAGAATGGCGGTTCGATCCCCGACCGGGAGATGGTGATCAACAAATTAAACTAATGGGTGCATGACTGTCGGCTAAGTTAGCACATGGAAATTTAAGGCGCACGTTGCCAGTGCATCAAAAAAATAAATAAATACATATACTGCCAGAGCCATGCTAGAGTCCGAGTACAATAGGCATAAAAGCCTAGGATTGATTGTGGCAGATGCATCCACAGATAGTCCCATATGAATCGTCAGTGTGTCAGTATATCAGACATGTGAAAGCTGGTCGGCCAATCCTTGACTTTGTAGTCTTGGTGCGGTGGTCCAGTGGAAAGATGCCTGGTTGCTGATGCTATGCGGAGTTGCAGAATGGCGGTTCGATCCCCCGACCGGGAGATGGTGATCAACAAATTAAACTAATGGGTGCATGACTGTCGGCTAAGTTAGCACATGGAAATTTAAGCTGCACGTTGCCAGTGCATCAAAAAAATAAAAAAATACATATACTGCCAGAGCCGTGCTGGAGTCAGAGTACAATAGGCGTAAAAGCCTAGGATTGATTGTGACAGATGCATCCACAGATGGTCCCATATGAATCGTCAGTGTGTTATTATATCAGACATGTGAAAGCTGGTCGGCCAATCCTTGACTTTTTAGTCTTGGTGTGGTGGTCCAGTGGAAAGATGCCTGGTTGCTGATGCTATGCGGAGTTGCAGAATGGCGGTTCGATCCCCCGACCGGGAGATGGTGATCAACAAATTAAACTAACGGGAGCATCACTGTCGGCTAAGTTAGCACATGGAAATTGAAGCCGCACGTTGCCAGTGCGTCAATAAAATAAAAATACATATATTGCCAGAGCCGTGCTGGAGTCAGAGTACAATAGGCATAAAAGCCTAGGATTGATTGTGACAGATGCATCCACAGATAGTCCCATATGAATCGTCAGTGTGTCAGTATATCAGACATGTGAAAGCTGGTCGGCCAATCCTTGACTTTTTAGTCTTGGTGCGGTGGTCCAGTGGAAAGATGCCTGGTTGCTGATGCTATGCGGAGTTGCAGAATGGCGGTTCGATCCCGCGACCGGGAGATGTTGATCAACAAAATAAACTAACGGGTGCATCACTGTCGGCTAAGTTAGCACATGGAAATTGAAGCCTCACGTTGCCAGTGCGTCACTAAAATAAAAATACATATACTACCAGAGCCGTGCTGGAGTCAGAGTACAATAGGCGTAAAAGCCTAGGATTCATTGTGACAGATGCATCCACAGATAGTCCCATATGAATCGTCAGTGTGTCAGTATATCAGACATGTGAAAGCTGGTCGGCCAATCCTTGACTTTTTAGTCTTGGTGCGGTGGTCCAGTGGAAAGATGCCTGGTTGCTGATGCTATGCGGAGTTGCAGAATGGCGGTTCGATCCCACGACCGGGAGATGGTGATCAACAGATTAAACTAACGGGTGCATCACTGTCGGCTAAGTTAGCACATGGAAATTGAAGCCGCACATTGCCAGTGCGTCAATAAAATAAAAATACATATACTACCAGAGCCGTGCTGGAGTCAGAGTACAATAGGCGTAAAAGCCTAGGATTGATTGTGACAGATGCATCCACAGATGGTCCCATATGAATCGTCAGTGTGTTATTATATCAGACATGTGAAAGCTGGTCGGCCAATCCTTGACTTTTTAGTCTTGGTGCGGTGGTCCAGTGGAAAGATGCCTGGTTGCTGATGCTATGCGGAGTTGCAGAATGGCGGTTCGATCCCCTGACCGGGAGATGGTGATCTACAAATTAAACTAACGGGTGCATCACTGTCGGCTAAGTTAGCACATGGAAATTGAAGCCGCACGTTGCCAGTGCGTCAATAAAATAAAAATACATATACTGCCAGAGCCATGCTGGAGTCAGAGTACAATAGGCGTAAAAGCCTAGGATTGATTGTGACAGATGCATCCACAGATAGTCCCATATGAATCGTCAGTGTGTCAGTATATCAGACATGTGAAAGCTGGTCGGCCAATCCTTGACTTTTTAGTCTTGGTGCGGTGGTCCAGTGGAAAGATGCCTGGTTGCTGATGCTATGCGGAGTTGCAGAATGGCGGTTCGATCGCGCGACCGGGAGATGGTGATCAACAAATTAAACTAACGGGTGCATCACTGTCGGCTAAGTTAGCACATGGAAATTGAAGCCGCACGTTGCCAGTGCGTCAATAAAATAAAAATACATATACTGCCAGAGCCGTGCTGGAGTCAGAGTACAATAGGCGTAAAAGCCTAGGATTGATTGTGACAGATGCATCCACAGATAGTCCCATATGAATCGTCAGTGTGTCAGTATATCAGACATGTGAAAGCTGGTCGGCCAATCCTTGACTTTTTAGTCTTGTGCGGTGGTCCAGTGGAAAGATGCCTGGTTGCTGATGCTTTGCGGAGTTGCAGAATGGCGGTTCGATCCCGCGACCGGGAGATGGTGATCAACAAATTAAACTAACGGGTGCATCACTGTCGGCTAAGTTAGCACATGGAAATTGAAGCCGCACGTTGCCAGTGCGTCAATAAAATAAAAATACATATACTGCCAGAGCCGTGCTGGAGTCAGAGTACAATAGGCGTAAAAGCCTAGGATTGATTGTGACAGATGCATCCACAGATAGTCCCATATGAATCGTCAGTGTGTTAGTATATCAGACATGTGAAAGCTGGTCGGCCAATCCTTGACTTTTTAGTCTTGGTGCGGTGGTCCAGTGGAAAGATGCCTGGTTGCTGATGCTATGCGGAGTTGCAGAATGGCGGTTCGATCCCGCGACCGGGAGATGGTGATCAACAAATTAAACTAATGGGTGCATCACTGTCGGCTAAGTTAGCACATGGAAATTGAAGCAGCACGTTGCCAGTGCGTCAATAAAATAAAAATACATATACTGCCAGAGCCGTGCTGGAGTCAGAGTACAATAGGCGTAAAAGCCTAGGATTGATTGTGACAGATGCATCCACAGATAGTCCCATATGAATCGTCAGTATGTCAGTATATCAGACATGTGAAAGCTGGTCGGCCAATCCTTGACTTTTTAGTCTTGGTGCGGTGGTCCAGTGGAAAGGTGCCTGGTTGCTGATGCTATGCGGAGTTGCAGAATGGCGGTTCGATCCCGCGACCGGGAGATGGTGATCAACAAATTAAACTAATGGGTGCATCACTGTCGGCTAAGTTAGCACATGGAAATTGAAGCCGCACGTTGCCAGTGCGTCACTAAAATAAAAATACATATACTACCAGAGCCGTGCTGGAGTCAGAGTACAATAGGCGTAAAAGCCTAGGATTCATTGTGACAGATGCATCCACAGATAGTCCCATATGAATCGTCAGTGTGTCAGTATATCAGACATGTGAAAGCTGGTCGGCCAATCCTTGACTTTTTAGTCTTGGTGCGGTGGTCCAGTGGAAAGATGCGTGGTTGCTGATGCTATGCGGAGTTGCAGAATGGCGGTTCGATCCCGCGACCGGGAGATGGTGATCAACAAATTAAACTAACGGGTGCATCACTGTCGGCTAAGTTAGCACATGGAAATTGAAGCCGCACGTTGCTAGTGCGTCACTAAAATAAAAATACATATACTACCAGAGCCGTGCTGGAGTCAGAGTACAATAGGCATAAAAGCCTAGGATTCATTTTGACAGATGCATCCACAGATAGTCCCATATGAATCGTCAGTGTGTCAGTATATCAGACATGTGAAAGCTGGTCGGCCAATCCTTGACTTTTTAGTCTTGGTGCGGTGATCCAGTGGAAAGATGCCTGGTTGCTGATGCTATGCGGAGTTGCAGAATGGCGGTTCGATCCCGCGACCGGGAGATGGTGATCAACAAATTAAACTAACGGGTGCATCACTGTCGGCTAAGTTAGCACATGGAAATTGAAGCCGCATGTTGCCAGTGCGTCAATAAAATTAAAATACATATACTGCCAGAGCCGTGCTGGAGTCAGAGTACAATAGGCGTAAAAGCCTAGGATTGATTGTGACAGATGCATCCACAGATAGTCCCATATGAATCGTCAGTGTGTTATTATATCAGACATGTGAAAGCTGGTCGGCCAATCCTTGACTTTTTAGTCTTGGTGCGGTGGTCCAGTGGAAAGATGCCTGGTTGCTGATGCTATGCGGAGTTGCAGAATGGCGGTTCGATCCCGCGACCGGGAGATGGTGATCAACAAATTAAACTAACGGGTGCATCACTGTCGGCTAAGTTAGCACATGGAAATTGAAGCCGCACGTTGCCAGTGCGTCAATAAAATAAAAATACATATACTGCCAGAGCCGTGCTGGAGTCAGAGTACAATAGGCGTAAAAGCCTAGGATTGATTGTGACAGATGCATCCACAGATAGTCCCATATGAATCGTCAGTGTGTCAGTATATCAGACATGTGAAAGCTGGTCGGCCAATCCTTGACGTTTTAGTCTTGGTGCGGTGGTCCAGTGGAAAGATGCCTGGTTGCTGATGCTATGCGGAGTTGCAGAATGGCGGTTCGATCCCGCGACCGGGAGATGGTGATCAACAAATTAAACTAACGGGTGCATCACTGTCGGCTAAGTTAGCACATGGAAATTGAAGCCGCACGTTGCCAGTGCGTCAATAAAATAAAAATACATATACTGCCAGAGCCGTGCTGGAGTCAGAGTACAATAGGCGTAAAAGCCTAGGATTGATTGTGACAGATGCCTCCACAGATAGTCCCATATGAATCGTCAGTGTGTCAGTATATCAGACATGTGAAAGCTGGTCGGCCAATCCTTGACTTTTTAGTCTTGGTGCGGTGGTCCAGTGGAAAGATGCCTGGTTGCTGATGCTATGCGGAGTTGCAGAATGGCGGTTCGATCCCCCGACCGGGAGATGGTGATCAACAAATTAAACTAACGGGTGCATCACTGTCGGCTAAGTTAGCACATGGAAATTGAAGCCGCACGTTGCCAGTGCGTCAATAAAATAAAAATACATATACTGCCAGAGCCGTGCTGGAGTCAGAGTACAATAGGCGTAAAAGCCTAGGATTGATTGTGACAGATGCATCCACAGATAGTCCCATATGAATCGTCAGTGTGTCAGTATATCAGACATGTGAAAGCTGGTCGGCCAATCCTTGACTTTTTAGTCTTGGTGCGGTGGTCCAGTGGAAAGATGCCTGGTTGCTGATGCTATGCGGAGTTGCAGAATGGCGGTTCGATCCCGCGACCGGGAGATGGTGATCAACAAATTAAACTAACGGGTGCATCACTGTCGGCTAAGTTAGCACATGGAAATTGAAGCTGCACGTTGCCAGTGCGTCAATAAAATAAAAATACATATACTGCCAGAGCCGTGCTGGAGTCAGAGTACAATAGGCGTAAAAGCCTAGGATTGATTGTGACAGATGCATCCACAGATAGTCCCATATGAATCGTCAGTGTGTCAGTATATCAGACATGTGAAAGCTGGTCGGCCAATCCTTGACTTTTTAGTCTTGGTGCGGTGGTCCAGTGGAAAGATGCCTGGTTGCTGATGCTATGCGGAGTTGCAGAATGGCGGTTCGATCCCACGACCGGGAGATGGTGATCAACAAATTAAACTAACGGGTGCATCACTGTCGGCTAAGTTAGCATATGGAAATTGAAGCCGCACGTTGCCAGTGCGTCACTAAAATAAAAATACATATACTACCAGAGCCGTGCTGGAGTCAGAGTACAATAGGCATAAAAGCCTAGGATTCATTGTGACAGATGCATCCACAGATAGTCCCATATGAATCGTCAGTGTGTCAGTATATCAGACATGTGAAAGCTGGTCGGCCAATCCTTGACTTTTTAGTCTTGGTGCGGTGGTCCAGTGGAAAGATGCCTGGTTGCTGATGCTATGCGGAGTTGCACAATGGCGGTTCGATCCCGCGACCGGGAGATGGTGATCAACAAATTAAACTAACGGGTGCATCACTGTCGGCTAAGTTAGCACATGGAAATTGAAGCCGCATGTTGCCAGTGCGTCAATAAAATAAAAATACATATACTGCCAGAGCCGTGCTGGAGTCAGAGTACAATAGGCGTAAAAGCCTAGGATTGATTGTGACAGATGCATCCACAGATAGTCCCATATGAATCGTCAGTGTGTTATTATATCAGACATGTGAAAGCTGGTCGGCCAATCCTTGACTTTTTAGTCTTGGTGCGGTGGTCCAGTGGAAAGATGCCTGGTTGCTGATGCTATGCGGAGTTGCAGAATGGCGGTTCGATCCCCCGACCGGGAGATGGTGATCAACAAATTAAACTAACGGGTGCATCACTGTCGGCTAAGTTAGCACATGGAAATTGAAGCCGCACGTTGCCAGTGCGTCAATAAAATAAAAATACATATACTGCCACAGCCGTGCTGGAGTCAGAGTACAATAGGCGTAAAAGCCTAGGATTGATTGTGACAGATGCATCCACAGATAGTCCCATATGAATCGTCAGTGTGTCAGTATATCAGACATGTGAAAGCTGGTCGGCCAATCCTTGACTTTTTAGTCTTGGTGCGGTGGTCCAGTGGAAAGATGCCTGGTTGCTGATGCTATGCGGAGTTGCAGAATGGCGGTTCGATCCCGCGACCGGGAGATGGTGATCAACAAATTAAACTAACGGGTGCATCACTGTCGGCTAAGTTAGCACATGGAAATTGAAGCCGCACGTTGCCAGTGCGTCAATAAAATAAAAATACATATACTGCCAGAGCCGTGCTGGAGTCAGAGTACAATAGGCGTAAAAGCCTAGGATTGATTGTGACAGATGCATCCACAGATAGTCCCATATGAATCGTCAGTGTGTCAGTATATCAGACATGTGAAAGCTGGTCGGCCAATCCTTGACGTTTTAGTCTTGGTGCGGTGGTCCAGTGGAAAGATGCCTGGTTGCTGATGCTATGCGGCGTTGCAGAATGGCGTTTCGATCCCGCGACCGGGAGATGGTGATCAACAAATTAAACTAACGGGTGCATCACTGTCGGCTAAGTTAGCACATGGAAATTGAAGCCGCACGTTGCCAGTGCGTCAATAAAATAAAAATACATATACTGCCAGAGCCATGCTGGAGTCAGAGTACAATAGGCGTAAAAGCCTAGGATTGATTGTGACAGATGCATCCACAGATAGTCCCATATGAATCGTCAGTGTGTCAGTATATGAGACATGTGAAAGCTGGTCGGCCAATCCTTGACTTTTTAGTCTTGGTGCGGTGGTCCAGTGGAAAGATGCCTGGTTGCTGATGCTATGCGGAGTTGCAGAATGGCGGTTCGATCCCCCGACCGGGAGATGGTGATCAACAAATTAAACTAACGGGTGCATCACTGTCGGCTAAGTTAGCACATGGAAATTGAAGCCGCACGTTGCCAGTGCGTCAATAAAATAAAAATACATATACTGCCAGAGCCGTGCTGGAGTCAGAGTACAATAGGCGTAAAAGCCTAGGATTGATTGTGACAGATGCATCCACAGATAGTCCCATATGAATCGTCAGTGTGTCAGTATATCAGACATGTGAAAGCTGGTCGGCCAATCCTTGACTTTTTAGTCTTGGTGCGGTGGTCCAGTGGAAAGATGCCTGGTTGCTGATGCTATGCGGAGTTGCAGAATGGCGGTTCGATCCCGCGACCGGGAGATGGTGATCAACAAATTAAACTAACGGGTGCATCACTGTCGGCTAAGTTAGCACATGGAAATTGAAGCTGCACGTTGCCAGTGCGTCAATAAAATAAAAATACATATACTGCCAGAGCCGTGCTGGAGTCAGAGTACAATAGGCGTAAAAGCCTAGGATTGATTGTGACAGATGCATCCACAGATAGTCCCATATGAATCGTCAGTGTGTTAGTATATCAGACATGTGAAAGCTGGTCGGCCAATCCTTGACTTTTTAGTCTTGGTGCGGTGGTCCAGTGGAAAGATGCCTGGTTGCTGATGCTATGCGGAGTTGCAGAATGGCGGATCGATCCCGCGACTGGGAGATGGTGATCAACAAATTAAACTAACGGGTGCATCACTGTCGGCTAAGTTAGCACATGGAAATTGAAGCAGCACGTTGCCAGTGCGTCAATAAAATAAAAATACATATACTGCCAGAGCCGTGCTGGAGTCAGAGTACAATAGGCGTAAAAGCCTAGGATTCATTGTGACAGATGCATCCACAGATAGTCCCATATGAATCGTCAGTGTGTCAGTATATCAGACATGTGAAAGCTGGTCGGCCAATCCTTGACTTTTTAGTCTTGGTGCGGTGGTCCAGTGGAAAGATGCCTGGTTGCTGATGCTATGCGGAGTTGCAGAATGGCGGTTCGATCCCGCGACCGGGAGATGGTGATCAACAAATTAAACTAACGGGTGCATCACTGTCGGCTAAGTTAGCACATGGAAATTGAAGCCGCACGTTGCCAGTGCGTCAATAAAATAAAAATACATATACTGCCAGAGCCGTGCTGGAGTCAGAGTACAATAGGCGTAAAAGCCTAGGATTGATTGTGACAGATGCATCCACAGATAGTCCCATATGAATCGTCAGTGTGTCAGTATATCAGACATGTGAAAGCTGGTCGGCCAATCCTTGACGTTTTAGTCTTGGTGCGGTGGTCCAGTGGAAAGATGCCTGGTTGCTGATGCTATGCGGAGTTGCAGAATGGCGGATCGATCCCGCGACTGGGAGATGGTGATCAACAAATTAAACTAACGGGTGCATCACTGTCGGCTAAGTTAGCACATGGAAATTGAAGCAGCACGTTGCCAGTGCGTCAATAAAATAAAAATACATATACTGCCAGAGCCGTGCTGGAGTCAGAGTACAATAGGCGTAAAAGCCTAGGATTCATTGTGACAGATGCATCCACAGATAGTCCCATATGAATCGTCAGTGTGTCAGTATATCAGACATGTGAAAGCTGGTCGGCCAATCCTTGACTTTTTAGTCTTGGTGCGGTGGTCCAGTGGAAAGATGCCTGGTTGCTGATGCTATGCGGAGTTGCAGAATGGCGGTTCGATCCCGCGACCGGGAGATGGTGATCAACAAATTAAACTAACGGGTGCATCACTGTCGGCTAAGTTAGCACATGGAAATTGAAGCCGCACGTTGCCAGTGCGTCAATAAAATAAAAATACATATACTGCCAGAGCCGTGCTGGAGTCAGAGTACAATAGGCGTAAAAGCCTAGGATTGATTGTGACAGATGCATCCACAGATAGTCCCATATGAATCGTCAGTGTGTCAGTATATCAGACATGTGAAAGCTGGTCGGCCAATCCTTGACTTTTTAGTCTTGGTGCGGTGGTCCAGTGGAAAGATGCCTGGTTGCTGATGCTATGCGGAGTTGCAGAATGGCGGTTCGATCCCGCGACCGGGAGATGGTGATCAACAAATTAAACTAACGGGTGCATCACTGTCGGCTAAGTTAGCACATGGAAATTGAAGCCGCACGTTGCCAGTGCGTCACTAAAGTAAAAATACATATACTACCAGAGCCGTGCTGGAGTCAGAGTACAATAGGCATAAAAGCCTAGGATTCATTGTGACAGATGCATCCACAGATAGTCCCATATGAATCGTCAGTGTGTCAGTATATCAGACATGTGAAAGCTGGTCGGCCAATCCTTGACTTTTTAGTCTTGGTGCGGTGGTCCAGTGGAAAGATGCCTGGTTGCTGATGCTATGCGGAGTTGCAGAATGGCGGTTCGATCCCGCGACCGGGAGATGGTGATCAACAAATTAAACTAACGGGTGCATCACTGTCGGCTAAGTTAGCACATGGAAATTGAAGCCGCATGTTGCCAGTGCGTCAATAAAATAAAAATACATATACTGCCAGAGCCGTGCTGGAGTCAGAGTACAATAGGCGTCAAAGCCTAGGATTGATTGTGACAGATGCATCCATAGATAGTCCCATATGAATCGTCAGTGTGTTATTATATCAGACATGTGAAAGCTGGTCGGCCAATCCTTGACTTTTTAGTCTTGGTGCGGTGGTCCAGTGGAAAGATGCCTGGTTGCTGATGCTATGCGGAGTTGCAGAATGGCGGTTCGATCCCCCGAACGGGAGATGGTGATCAACAAATTAAAGTAACGGCTGCATCACTGTCGGCTAAGTTAGCACATGGAAATTGAAGCCGCACGTTGCCAGTGCGTCAATAAAATAAAAATACATATACTGCCAGAGCCGTGCTGGAGTCAGAGTACAATAGGCGTAAAAGCCTAGGATTGATTGTGACAGATGCATCCACAGATAGTCCCATATGAATCGTCAGTGTGTCAGTATATCAGACATGTGAAAGCTGGTCGGCCAATCCTTGACTTTTTAGTCTTGGTGCGGTGGTCCAGTGGAAAGATGCCTGGTTGCTGATGCTATGCGGAGTTGCAGAATGGCGGTTCGATCCCGCGACCGGGAGATGGTGATCAACAAATTAAACTAACGGGTGCATCACAATCGGCTAAGTTAGCACATGGAAATTGAAGCTGCACGTTGCCAGTGCGTCAATAAAATAAATATACATATACTGCCAGAGCCGTGCTGGAGTCAGAGTACAATAGGCGTAAAAGCCTAGGATTGATTGTGACAGATGCATCCACAGATAGTCCCATATGAATCGTCAGTGTGTTATTATATCAGACATGTGAAAGCTGGTCGGCCAATCCTTGACTTTTTAGTCTTGGTGCGGTGGTCCAGTGGAAAGATGCCTGGTTGCTGATGCTATGCGGAGTTGCAGAATGGCGGTTCGATCCCGCGACCGGGAGATGGTGATCAACAAATTAAACTAACGGGTGCATCACTGTCGGCTAAGTTAGCACATGGAAATTGAAGCCGCACGTTGCCAGTGCGTCAATACAATAAAAATACATATACTGCCAGAGCCGTGCTGGAGTCAGAGTACAATAGGCGTAAAAGCCTAGGATTGATTGTGACAGATGCATCCACAGATAGTCCCATATGAATCGTCAGTATGTCAGTATATCAGACATGTGAAAGCTGGTCGGCCAATCCTTAACTTTTTAGTCTTGGTGCGGTGGTCCAGTGGAAAGGTGCCTGGTTGCTGATGCTATGTGGAGTTGCAGAATGGCGGTTCGATCCCGCGACCGGGAGATGGTGATCAACAAATTAAACTAATGGGTGCATCACTGTCGGCTAAGTTAGCACATGGAAATTGAAGCCGCACGTTGCCAGTGCGTCACTAAAATAAAAATACATATACTACCAGAGCCGTGCTGGAGTCAGAGTACAATAGGCGTAAAAGCCTAGGATTGATTGTGACAGATGCATCCACAGATAGTCCCATATGAATCGTCAGTGTGTCAGTATATCAGACATGTGAAAGCTGGTCGGCCAATCCTTGACTTTTTAGTCTTGGTGCGGTGGTCCAGTGGAAAGATGCCTGGTTGCTGATGCTATGCGGAGTTGCAGAATGGCGGTTCGATCCGGCGACCGGGAGATGGTGATCAACAAATTAAACTAACGGGTGCATCACTGTCGGCTAAGTTAGCACATGGAAATTGAAGCCGCACGTTGCCAGTGCGTCAATAAAATAAAAATACATATACTGCCAGAGCCGTGCTGGAGTCAGAGTACAATAGGCGTAAAAGCCTAGGATTGATTGTGACAGATGCATCCACAGATAGTCCCATATGAATCGTCAGTGTGTCAGTATATCAGACATGTGAATGCTGGTCGGCCAATCCTTGACTTTTTAGTCTTGGTGCGGTGGTCCAGTGGAAAGATGCCTGGTTGCTGATGCTATGCGGAGTTGCAGAATGGCGGTTCGATCCCGCGACCAGGAGATGGTGATCAACAAATTAAACTAATGTGTGCATCACTGTCGGCTAAGTTAGCACATGGAAATTGAAGCCGCACGTTGCCAGTGCGTCAATAAAATAAAAATACATATACTGCCAGAGCCGTGCTGGAGTCAGAGTACAATAGGCGTAAAAGCCTAGGATTGATTGTGACAGATGCATCCACAGATAGTCCCATATGAATCGTCAGTGTGTTATTATATCAGACATGTGAAAGCTGGTCGGCCAATCCTTGACTTTTTAGTCTTGGTGCGGTGGTCCAGTGGAAAGATGCCTGGTTGCTGATGCTATGCGGAGTTGCAGAATGGCGGTTCGATCCCCCGACCGGGAGATGGTGATCAACAAATTAAACTAACGGGTGCATCACTGTCGGCTAAGTTAGCACATGGAAATTGAAGCCGCACGTTGCCAGTGCGTCAATAAAATAAAAATACATATACTGCCAGAGCCGTGCTGGAGTCAGAGTACAATAGGCGTAAAAGCCTAGGATTGATTGTGACAGATGCATCCACAGATAGTCCCATATGAATCGTCAGTGTGTCAGTATATCAGACATGTGAAAGCTGGTCGGCCAATCCTTGACTTTTTAGTCTTGGTGCGGTGGTCCAGTGGAAAGATGCCTGGTTGCTGATGCTATGCGGAGTTGCAGAATGGCGGTTCAATCCCGCGACCGGGAGATGGTGATCAACAAATTAAACTAACGGGTGCATCACAATCGGCTAAGTTAGCACATGGAAATTGAAGCCGCACGTTGCCAGTGCGTCAATAAAATAAATATACATATACTGCCAGAGCCGTGCTGGAGTCAGAGTACAATAGGCGTAAAAGCCTAGGATTGATTGTGACAGATGCATCCACAGATAGTCCCATATGAATCGTCAGTGTGTTATTATATCAGACATGTGAAAGCTGGTCGGCCAATCCTTGACTTTTTAGTCTTGGTGCGGTGGTCCAGTGGAAAGATGCCTGGTTGCTGATGCTATGCGGAGTTGCAGAATGGCGGTTCGATCCCCCGACCGGGAGATGGTGATCAACAAATTAAACTAACTGGTGCATCACTGTCGGCTAAGTTAGCACATGGAAATTGAAGCCGCACGTTGCCAGTGCGTCAATAAAATAAAAATACATATACTGCCAGAGCCGTGCTGGAGTCAGAGTACAATAGGCGTAAAAGCCTAGGATTGATTGTGACAGATGCATCCACAGATAGTCCCATATGAATCGTCAGTGTGTCATTATATCAGACATGTGAAAGCTGGTCGGCCAATCCTTGACTTTGGTGCGGTGGTCCAGTGGAAAGATGCCTGGTTGCTGATGCTATGCGGAGTTGCAGAATGGCGGTTCGATCCCGCGACCGGGAGATGGTGATCAACAAATTAAACTAACGGGTGCATCACTGTCGGCTAAGTTAGCACATGGAAATTGAAGCCGCACGTTGCCAGTGCGTCAATAAAATAAAAATACATATACTGCCAGAGCCGTGCTGGAGTCAGAGTACAATAGGCGTAAAAGCCTAGGATTGATTGTGACAGATGCATCCACAGATAGTCCCATATGAATCGTCAGTATGTCAGTATATCAGACATGTGAAAGCTGGTCGGCCAATCCTTGACTTTTTAGTCTTGGTGCGGTGGTCCAGTGGAAAGGTGCCTGGTTGCTGATGCTATGTGGAGTTGCAGAATGGCGGTTCGATCCCGCGACCGGGAGATGGTGATCAACAAATTAAACTAATGGGTGCATCACTGTCGGCTAAGTTAGCACATGGAAATTGAAGCCGCACGTTGCCAGTGCGTCACTAAAATAAAAATACATATACTACCAGAGCCGTGCTGGAGTCAGAGTACAATAGGCGTGAAAGCCTAGGATTGATTGTGACAGATGCATCCACAGATAGTCCCATATGAATCGTCAGTGTGTCAGTATATCAGACATGTGAAAGCTGGTCGGCCAATCCTTGACGTTTTAGTCTTGGTGCGGTGGTCCAGTGGAAAGATGCCTGGTTGCTGATGCTATGCGGAGTTGCAGAATGGCGGTTCGATCCCGCGACCGGGAGATGGTGATCAACAAATTAAACTAACGGGTGCATCACTGTCGGCTAAGTTAGCACATGGAAATTGAAGCCGCACGTTGCCAGTGCGTCAATAAAATAAAAATACATATACTGCCAGAGCCGTGCTGGAGTCAGAGTACAATAGGCGTAAAAGCCTAGGATTGATTGTGACAGATGCATCCACAGATAGTCCCATATGAATCGTCAGTGTGTCAGTATATCAGACATGTGAAAGCTGGTCGGCCAATCCTTGACTTTTTAGTCTTGGTGCGGTGGTCCAGTGGAAAGATGCCTGGTTGCTGATGCTATGCGGAGTTGCAGAATGGCGGTTCGATTCCGCGACCGGGAGATGGTGATCAACAAATTAAACTAACGGGTGAATCACTGATGGCTAAGTTAGCACATGGAAATTGAAGCCGCACGTGCCAGTGCGTGAATAAAATAAAAATACATATACTGCCAGAGCCGTGCTGGAGTCAGAGTACAATAGGCGTAAAAGCCTAGGATTGATTGTGACAGATGCATCCACAGATAGTCCCATATGAATCGTCAGTGTGTTAGTATATCAGACATGTGAAAGCTGGTCGGCCAATCCTTGACTTTTTAGTCTTGGTGCGGTGGTCCAGTGGAAAGATGCCTGGTTGCTGATGCTATGCGGAGTTGCAGAATGGCGGTTCGATCCCGCGACCGGGAGATGGTAATCAACAAATTAAACTAACGGGTGCATCACTGTCGGCTAATTTAGCACATGGAAATTGAAGCCGCACGCTGCCAGTGCGTCAATAAAATAAAAATACATATACTGCCAGAGCCGTGCTGGAGTCAGAGTACAATAGGCGTAAAAGCCTAGGATTCATTGTGACAGATGCATCCACAGATAGTCCCATATGAATCGTCAGTATGTCAGTATATCAGACATGTGAAAGCTGGTCGGCCAATCCTTGACTTTTTAGTCTTGGTGCGGTGGTCCAGTGGAAAGATGCCTGGTTGCTGATGCTATGCGGAGTTGCAGAATGGCGGTTCGATCCCGCGACCGGGAGATGGTAATCAACAAATTAAACTAACGGGTGCATCACTGTCGGCTAATTTAGCACATGGAAATTGAAGCCGCACGCTGCCAGTGCGTCAATAAAATAAAAATACATATACTGCCAGAGCCGTGCTGGAGTCAGAGTACAATAGGCGTAAAAGCCTAGGATTCATTGTGACAGATGCATCCACAGATAGTCCCATATGAATCGTCAGTATGTCAGTATATCAGACATGTGAAAGCTGGTCGGCCAATCCTTGACTTTTTAGTCTTGGTGCGGTGGTCCAGTGGAAAGGTGCCTGGTTGCTGATGCTATGTGGAGTTGCAGAATGGCGGTTCGATCCCGCGACCGGGAGATGGTGATCAACAAATTAAACTAATGGGTGCATCACTGTCGGCTAAGTTAGCACATGGAAATTGAAGCCGCACGTTGCCAGTGCGTCACTAAAATAAAAATACATATACTACCAGAGCCGTGCTGGAGTCAGAGTACAATAGGCGTGAAAGCCTAGGATTGATTGTGACAGATGCATCCACAGATAGTCCCATATGAATCGTCAGTGTGTCAGTATATCAGACATGTGAAAGCTGGTCGGCCAATCCTTGACGTTTTAGTCTTGGTGCGGTGGTCCAGTGGAAAGATGCCTGGTTGCTGATGCTATGCGGAGTTGCAGAATGGCGGTTCGATCCCGCGACCGGGAGATGGTGATCAACAAATTAAACTAACGGGTGCATCACTGTCGGCTAAGTTAGCACATGGAAATTGAAGCCGCACGTTGCCAGTGCGTCAATAAAATAAAAATACATATACTGCCAGAGCCGTGCTGGAGTCAGAGTACAATAGGCGTAAAAGCCTAGGATTGATTGTGACAGATGCTTCCACAGATAGTCCCATATGAATCGTCAGTGTGTCAGTATATCAGACATGTGAAAGCTGGTCGGCCAATCCTTGACTTTTTAGTCTTGGTGCGGTGGTCCAGTGGAAAGATGCCTGGTTGCTGATGCTATGCGGGGTTGCAGAATGGCGGTTCGATCCCGCGACCAGGAGATGGTGATCAACAAATTAAACTAATGGGTGCATCACTGTCGGCTAAGTTAGCACATGGAAATTGAAGCCGCACGTTGCCAGTGCGTCAATAAAATAAAAATACATATACTGCCAGAGCCGTGCTGGAGTCAGAGTACAATAGGCGTAAAAGCCTAGGATTCATTGTGACAGATGCATCCACAGATAGTCCCATATGAATCGTCAGTGTGTCAGTATATCAGACATGTGAAAGCTGGTCGGCCAATCCTTGACTTTTTAGTCTTGGTGCGGTGGTCCAGTGGAAAGATGCCTGGTTGCTGATGCTATGCGGGGTTGCAGAATGGCGGTTCGATCCCGCGACCGGGAGATGGTGATCAACAAATTAAACTAACGGGTGCATCACTGTCGGCTAAGTTAGCACATGGAAATTGAAGCCGCACTTTGCCAGTGCGTCAATAAAATAAAAATACATATACTGCCAGAGCCGTGCTGGAGTCAGAGTACAATAGGCGTAAAAGCCTAGGATTCATTGTGACAGATGCATCCACAGATAGTCCCATATGAATCGTCAGTGTGTCAGTATATCAGACATGTGAAAGCTGGTCGGCCAATCCTTGACTTTTTAGTCTTGGTGCGGTGGTCCAGTGGAAAGATGCCTGGTTGCTGATGCTATGCGGAGTTGCAGAATGGCAGTTCGATCCCGCGACCGGGAGATGGTGATCAACAAATTAAACTAATGGGTGCATCACTGTCGGCTAAGTTAGCACATGGAAATTGAAGCCGCACGTTGCCAGTGCGTCAATAAAATTAAAATACATATACTGTCAGAGCGGTGCTGGAGCCAGAGTACAATAGGCGTAAAAGCCTAGGATTGATTGTGACAGATGCATCCACAGATAGTCCCATATGAATCGTCAGTGTGTCAGTATATCAGACATGTGAAAGCTGGTCGGCCAATCCTTGACTTTTTAGTCTTGGTGCGGTGGTCCAGTGGAAAGATGCCTGGTTGCTGATGCTATGCGGGGTTGCAGAATGGCGGTTCGATCCCGCGACCAGGAGATGGTGATCAACAAATTAAACTAATGGGTGCATCACTGTCGGCTAAGTTAGCACATGGAAATTGAAGCCGCACGTTGCCAGTGCGTCAATAAAATAAAAATACATATACTGCCAGAGCCATGCTGGAGTCAGAGTACAATAGGCGTAAAAGCCTAGGATTCATTGTGACAGATGCATCCACAGATAGTCCCATATGAATCGTCAGTGTGTCAGTATATCAGACATGTGAAAGCTGGTCGGCCAATCCTTGACTTTTTAGTCTTGGTGCGGTGGTCCAGTGGAAAGATTCCTGGTTGCTGATGCTATGCGGAGTTGCAGAATGGCGGTTCGATCCCGCGACCGGGAGATGGTGATCAACAAATTAAACTAACGGGTGCATCACTGTCGGCTAAGTTAGCACATGGAAATTGAAGCCGCACGTTGCCAGTGCGTCAATAAAATAAAAATACATATACTGCCAGAGCCGTGCTGGAGTCAGAGTACAATAGGCGTAAAAGCCTAGGATTGATTGTGACAGATGCATCCACAGCTAGTCCCATATGAATCGTCAGTGTGTCAGTATATCACACATGTGAAAGCTGGTCGGCCAATCCTTGACTTTTTAGTCTTGGTGCGGTGGTCCAGTGGAAAGATGCCTGGTTGCTGATGCTATGCGGAGTTGCAGAATGGCGGTTCGATCCCGCGACCGGGAGATGGTGATCAACAAATTAAACTAACGGGTGCATCACTGTCGGCTAAGTTAGCACATGGAAATTGAAGCCGCACGTTGCCAGTGCGTCAATAAAATAAAAATACATATACTGTCAGAGCGGTGCTGGAGTCAGAGTACAATAGGCGTAAAAGCCTAGGATTGATTGTGACAGATGCATCCACAGATAGTCCCATATGAATCGTCAGTGTGTCAGTATATCAGACATGTGAAAGCTGGTCGGACCATCCTTGACTTTTTAGTCTTGGTGCGGTGATCCAGTGGAAAGATGCCTGGTTGCTGATGCTATGCGGGGTTGCAGAATGGCGGTTCGATCCCGCGACCAGGAGATGGTGATCAACAAATTAAACTAATGGGTGCATCACTGTCGGCTAAGTTAGCACATGGAAATTGAAGCCGCACGTTGCCAGTGCGTCAATAAAATAAAAATACATATACTGCCAGAGCCGTGCTGGAGTCAGAGTACAATAGGCGTAAAAGCCTAGGATTCATTGTGACAGATGCATCCACAGATAGTCCCATATGAATCGTCAGTGTGTCAGTATATCAGACATGTGAAAGCTGGTCGGCCAATCCTTGACTTTTTAGTCTTGGTGCGGTGGTCCAGTGGAAAGATTCCTGGTTGCTGATGCTATGCGGAGTTGCAGAATGGCGGTTCGATCCCGCGACCGGGAGATGGTGATCAACAAATTAAACTAACGGGTGCATCACTGTCGGCTAAGTTAGCACATGGAAATTGAAGCCGCACGTTGCCAGTGCGTCAATAAAATAAAAATACATATACTGCCAGAGCCGTGCTGGAGTCAGAGTACAATAGGCGTAAAAGCCTAGGATTCATTGTGACAGATGCATCCACAGATAGTCCCATATGAATCGTCAGTGTGTCAGTATATCAGACATGTGAAAGCTGGTCGGCCAATCCTTGACTTTTTAGTCTTGGTGCGGTGGTCCAGTGGAAAGATGCCTGGTTGCTGATGCTATGCGGAGTTGCAGAATGGCAGTTCGATCCCGCGACCGGGAGATGGTGATCAACAAATTAAACTAATGGGTGCATCACTGTCGGCTAAGTTAGCACATGGAAATTGAAGCCGCACGTTGCCAGTGCGTCAATAAAATTAAAATACATATACTGTCAGAGCGGTGCTGGAGCCAGAGTACAATAGGCGTAAAAGCCTAGGATTGATTGTGACAGATGCATCCACAGATAGTCCCATATGAATCGTCAGTGTGTCAGTATATCAGACATGTGAAAGCTGGTCGGCCAATCCTTGACTTTTTAGTCTTGGTGCGGTGGTCCAGTGGAAAGATGCCTGGTTGCTGATGCTATGCGGGGTTGCAGAATGGCGGTTCGATCCCGCGACCAGGAGATGGTGATCAACAAATTAAACTAATGGGTGCATCACTGTCGGCTAAGTTAGCACATGGAAATTGAAGCCGCACGTTGCCAGTGCGTCAATAAAATAAAAATACATATACTGCCAGAGCCATGCTGGAGTCAGAGTACAATAGGCGTAAAAGCCTAGGATTCATTGTGACAGATGCATCCACAGATAGTCCCATATGAATCGTCAGTGTGTCAGTATATCAGACATGTGAAAGCTGGTCGGCCAATCCTTGACTTTTTAGTCTTGGTGCGGTGGTCCAGTGGAAAGATTCCTGGTTGCTGATGCTATGCGGAGTTGCAGAATGGCGGTTCGATCCCGCGACCGGGAGATGGTGATCAACAAATTAAACTAACGGGTGCATCACTGTCGGCTAAGTTAGCACATGGAAATTGAAGCCGCACGTTGCCAGTGCGTCAATAAAATAAAAATACATATACTGCCAGAGCCGTGCTGGAGTCAGAGTACAATAGGCGTAAAAGCCTAGGATTGATTGTGACAGATGCATCCACAGCTAGTCCCATATGAATCGTCAGTGTGTCAGTATATCACACATGTGAAAGCTGGTCGGCCAATCCTTGACTTTTTAGTCTTGGTGCGGTGGTCCAGTGGAAAGATGCCTGGTTGCTGATGCTATGCGGAGTTGCAGAATGGCGGTTCGATCCCGCGACCGGGAGATGGTGATCAACAAATTAAACTAACGGGTGCATCACTGTCGGCTAAGTTAGCACATGGAAATTGAAGCCGCACGTTGCCAGTGCGTCAATAAAATAAAAATACATATACTGTCAGAGCGGTGCTGGAGTCAGAGTACAATAGGCGTAAAAGCCTAGGATTGATTGTGACAGATGCATCCACAGATAGTCCCATATGAATCGTCAGTGTGTCAGTATATCAGACATGTGAAAGCTGGTCGGACCATCCTTGACTTTTTAGTCTTGGTGCGGTGATCCAGTGGAAAGATGCCTGGTTGCTGATGCTATGCGGGGTTGCAGAATGGCGGTTCGATCCCGCGACCAGGAGATGGTGATCAACAAATTAAACTAATGGGTGCATCACTGTCGGCTAAGTTAGCACATGGAAATTGAAGCCGCACGTTGCCAGTGCGTCAATAAAATAAAAATACATATACTGCCAGAGCCGTGCTGGAGTCAGAGTACAATAGGCGTAAAAGCCTAGGATTCATTGTGACAGATGCATCCACAGATAGTCCCATATGAATCGTCAGTGTGTCAGTATATCAGACATGTGAAAGCTGGTCGGCCAATCCTTGACTTTTTAGTCTTGGTGCGGTGGTCCAGTGGAAAGATTCCTGGTTGCTGATGCTATGCGGAGTTGCAGAATGGCGGTTCGATCCCGCGACCGGGAGATGGTGATCAACAAATTAAACTAACGGGTGCATCACTGTCGGCTAAGTTAGCACATGGAAATTGAAGCCGCACGTTGCCAGTGCGTCAATAAAATAAAAATACATATACTGCCAGAGCCGTGCTGGAGTCAGAGTACAATAGGCGTAAAAGCCTAGGATTGATTGTGACAGATGCATCCACAGCTAGTCCCATATGAATCGTCAGTGTGTCAGTATATCACACATGTGAAAGCTGGTCGGCCAATCCTTGACTTTTTAGTCTTGGTGCGGTGGTCCAGTGGAAAGATGCCTGGTTGCTGATGCTATGCGGAGTTGCAGAATGGCGGTTCGATCCCGCGACCGGGAGATGGTGATCAACAAATTAAACTAACGGGTGCATCACTGTCGGCTAAGTTAGCACATGGAAATTGAAGCCGCACGTTGCCAGTGCGTCAATAAAATAAAAATACATATACTGTCAGAGCGGTGCTGGAGTCAGAGTACAATAGGCGTAAAAGCCTAGGATTGATTGTGACAGATGCATCCACAGATAGTCCCATATGAATCGTCAGTGTGTCAGTATATCAGACATGTGAAAGCTGGTCGGACCATCCTTGACTTTTTAGTCTTGGTGCGGTGGTCCAGTGGAAAGATGCCTGGTTGCTGATGCTATGCGGGGTTGCAGAATGGCGGTTCGATCCCGCGACCGGGAGATGGTGATCAACAAATTAAACTAATGGGTGCATCACTGTCGGATAAGTTAGCACATGGAAATTGAAGCCGCACGTTGCCAGTGCGTCAATAAAATAAAAATACATATACTGCCAGAGCCGTGCTGGAGTCAGAGTACAATAGGCGTAAAAGCCTAGGATTCATTGTGACAGATGCATCCACAGATAGTCCCATATGAATCGTCAGTGTGTCAGTATATCAGACATGTGAAAGCTGGTCGGCCAATCCTTGACTTTTTAGTCTTGGTGCGGTGGTCCAGTGGAAAGATGCCTGGTTGCTGATACTATGCGGAGTTGCAGAATGGCGGTTCGATCCCGCGACCGGGAGATGGTGATCAACAAATTAAACTAACGGGTGCATCACTGTCGGCTAAGTTAGCACATGGAAATTGAAGCCGCACGTTGCCAGTGCGTCATTAAAATAAAAATACATATACTACCAGAGCCGTGCTGGAGTCAGAGTACAATAGGCGTAAAAGCCTAGGATTCATTGTGACAGATGCATCCACAGATAGTCCCATATGAATCGTCAGTGTGTCAGTATATCAGACATGTGAAAGCTGGTCGGCCAATCCTTGACTTTTTAGTCTTGGTGCGGTGGTTCAGTGGAAAGATGCCTGGTTGCTGATGCTATGCGGAGTTGCAGAATGGCGGTTCGATCCCCCGACCGGGAGATGGTGATCAACAAATTAAACTAACGGGTGCATCACTGATGGCTAAGTTAGCACATGGAAATTGAAGCCGCACGTGCCAGTGCGTCAATAAAATAAAAATACATATACTGCCAGAGCCGTGCTGGAGTCAGAGTACAATAGGCGTAAAACCCTAGGATTGATTGTGACAGATGCATCCACAGATAGTCCCATATGAATCGTCAGTGTGTCAGTATATCAGACATGTGAAAGCTGGTCGGCCACTCCTTGACTTTTTAGTCTTGGTGCGGTGGTCTAGTGGAAAGATGCCTGGTTGCTGATGCTATGCGGAGTTGCAGAATGGCGGTTCGATCCCCCGACCGGGAGATGGTGATCAACAAATTAAACTAATGGGTGCATGACTGTCGGCTAAGTTAGCACATGGAAATTGAAGCCGCATGTTGCCAGTGCGTCAATAAAATAAAAAAATACATATACTGCCAGAGCCGAGCTGGAGTCAGAGTACAATAGGCATAAAAGCCTAGGATTGATTGTGGCAGATGCATCCACAGATAGTCCCATATGAATCGTCAGTGTGTCAGTATATCAGACATGTGAAAGATGGTCTGCCAATCCTTGACTTTATAGTCTTGGTGCGGTGGTCCAGTGGAAAGATGCCTGGTTGCTGATGCTATGCGGAGTTGCAGAATTGCGGTTCGATCCCCCGACCGGGAGATGGTGATCAACAAATTAAACTAATGGGTGCATGACTGTCGGCAAAGTTAGCACATGGAAATTGAAGCCGCACGTTGCCAGTGCGTCAATAAAATAAAAAAATACATATACTGCCAGAGCCGTGCTGGAGTCAGAGTACAATAGGCATAAAACCCTAGGATTGATTGTGGGAGATACATCCCAAAGATAGTCCCATATGAATCGTCAGTGTGTCAGTATATCAGACATGTGAAAGCTGGTCGGCCAATCCTTGAATTTATAGTCTTGGTGCGGTGGTCCAGTGGAAAGATGCCTGGTTGCCGATGCTATGCGGAGTTGCAGAAGGGCGGTTCGATCCCCCGACCGGGAGATGGTAAGCAACAAATTAAACTAATGGGTGCATGACTGTGGCTAAGTTAGCACAAGGAAATTGAAGCCGCACGTTGCCAGTTAGTCAATAAAATAAAAAAATACACATACTGCCAGAGCCGTGCTGGAGTCAGAGTACAATAGGCATAAAAGTCTAGGATTGATTGTGGCAGATGCATCCACAGATAGTCCCATATGAATCGTCAGTGTGTCAGTATATCAGACATGTGAAAGCTGGTCGGCCAATCCTTGAATTTATAGTCTTGGTGCGGTGGTCCAGTGGAAAGATGCCTGGTTGACGATGCTATGCGGAGTTGCAGAAGGGCGGTTCGATCCCCCGACCGGGAGATGGTGAGCAACAAATTAAACTAATGAGTGCATGACTGTCGGCTAAGTTAGCACATGGAAATTGAAGCCGCACGTTGCCAGTTAGTCAATAAAATAAAAAAATACACATGCTGCCAGAGCCGTGCTGGAGTCAGAGTACAATAGGCATAAAAGCCAAGGATTGATTGTGGCAGATGCATCCACAGATAGTTCCATATGAATCGTCAGTGTGTCAGTATATCAGACATGTGAAAGCTGGTCAGCCAATCCTTGACTTTATAGTCTTGGTGCGGTGGTCCAGTGGAAAGATGCCTGGTTGCTGATGCTATGCGGAGTTGCAGAATGGCGGTTCGATCCCACAACCAGGAGATGGTGATCAACAAATTAAACTAATGGGTGCATGACTGTCGGCTAAGTTAGCACATGGAAATTGAAGCCGCACATTGCCAGTGCGTCAATAAAATAAAAAAATACATATACTGCCAGAGCCGTGCTGGAGTCAGAGTACAATAGGCATAAAAGCCTAGGATTGATTGTGGCAGATGCATCCATAGATAGTCCCATATGAATCGTCAGTGTGTCAGTATATCAGACATGTGAAAGCTGGTCAGCCAATCCTTGACTTTATAGTCTTGGTGCGGTGGTCCAGTGGAAAGATGCTTGGTTGCTGATGCTATGCGGAGTTGCAGAATGGCGGTTCGATCCCCCAACCAGGAGATGGTGATCAACAAATTAAACTAATGGGTGCATGACTGTCGGCTAAGTTAGCACATGGAAATTGAAGCCGCACATTGCCAGTGCGTCAATAAAATTAAAAAATACATATACTGCCAGAGCCGTGCTGGAGTCAGAGTACAATAGGCATAAAAGCCTAGGATTGATTGTGGCAGATGCATCCACAGACAGTCCCATATGAATCGTCAGTGTGTCAGTATATCAGACATGTGAAAGCTGGGCGGCCAATCCTTGACTTTATAGTCTTGGTGCGGTGGTCCAGTGGAAAGATGCCTGGTTGCTCATGCTATGCGTAGTTGCAGAATGGCGGTTCGATCCCCCGACCGGGAGATGGTGATCAACAAATTAAACTAATGGGTGCATGACTGTCGACTAAGTTAGCACATGGAAATTGAAGCCGCACGTTGCCAGTGCGTCAATAAAATAAAAAAATACATATACTGCCAGAGCCGTGCTGGAGTCAGAGTAGAATAGGCATAAAAGCCTAGGATTGATTGTGGCAGATGCATCCACAGATAGTCCCATATGAAGCGTCAGTGTGTCAGTATATCAGACATGTGAAAGCTGGTCAGCCAATCCTTGACTTTATAGTCTTGGTGCGGTGGTCCAGTGGAAAGATGCCTGGTTTCTGATGCTATGCGGAGTTGCAGAATGGCGGTTGGATCCCACAACCAGGAGATGGTGATCAACAAATTAAACTAATGGGTGCATGACTGTCGGCTAAGTTAGCACATGGAAATTGAAGCCGCACATTGCCAGTGCGTCAATAAAATAAAAAAATACATATACTGCCAGAGCCGTGCTGGAGTCAGAGTACAATAGCATAAAAGCCTAGGATTGATTGTGGCAGATGCATCCACAGATAGTCCCATATGAATCGCCAGTGTGTCAGTATATCAGACATGTGAAAGCTGGTCAGCCAATCCTTGAATTTATAGTCTTGGTGCGGTGGTCCAGTGGAAAGATGCCTGGTTGCTGATGCTATGCGGAGTTGCAGAATGGCGGTTCGATCCCCCGACCGGGAGATGGTGATCAACAAATTAAACTAATGGGTGCATGACTGTCGGCTAAGTTAGCACATGGAAATTGAAGCCGCACATTGCCAGTGCGTCAATAAAATTAAAAAATACATATACTGCCAGAGCCGTGCTGGAGTCAGAGTACAATAGGCATAAAAGCCTAGGATTGATTGTGGCAGATGCATCCACAGATAGTCCCATATGAATCGTCAGTGTGTCAGTATATCAGACATGTGAAAGCTGGGCGGCCAATCCTTGACTTTATAGTCTTGGTGCGGTGGTCCAGTGGAAAGATGCCTGGTTGCTGATGCTATGCGTAGTTGCAGAATGGCGGTTCGATCCCCCGACCGGGAGATGGTGATCAACAAATTAAACTAATGGGTGCATGACTGTCGACTAAGTTAGCACATGGAAATTGAAGCCGCACGTTGCCAGTGCGTCAATAAAATAAAAAAATACATATACTGCCAGAGCCGTGCTGGAGTCAGAGTAGAATAGGCATAAAAGCCTAGGATTGATTGTGGCAGATGCATCCACAGATAGTCCCATATGATTCGTCAGTGTGTCAGTATATCAGACATGTGAAAGCTGGTCGGCCAATCCTTGACTTTATAGTCTTGGTGCGGTGGTCCAGTGGAAAGATGCCTGGTTGCTGATGCTATGCGGAGTTGCAGAATGGCGGTTCGATCCCCCGACCGGGAGATGGTGATCAACAAATTAAACTAATGGGTGCATGACTGTCGGCTAAGTTAGCACATGGAAATTGATGCCGCACGTTGCCAGTCCATCAATAAAACAAAAAAAATACATATACTGCCAGAGCCGTGTTGGAGTCAGAGTACAATAGGCATAAAAGCCTAGGATTGGTTGTGGCAGATGCATCCACAGATAGTCCCATATGAATCGTCAGTGTGTCAGTATATCAGACATGTGAAATCTCGTCGGCCAATCCTTGACTTTATAGTCTCGGTGCGGTGGTCCAGTGGAAAGATGCCTGTTTGCTGATGCTATGCGGAGTTGCAGAATGGCGGTTCGATCCCCCTACCGGGAGATGGTGATCAACAAATTAAACTAATGGGTGCATGACTCTCGGCTAAGGTAGCACATGGAAATTGAAGCCGCACGTTGCCAGTGCGTCAATAAAATAAAAAAATACATATACTTCCAGAGCCGTGCTGGAGTCAGAGTACAATAGGCATAAAAGCCTAGGATTGATTGTGGCAGATGCATCCACAGATAGTCCCATATGAATCGTCAGTGTGTCAGTATATCAGACATGTGAAAGATGGTCTGCCAATCCTTGACTTTATAGTCTTGGTGCGGTGGTCCAGTGGAAAGATGCCTGGTTGCTGATGCTATGCGGAGTTGCAGAATGGCAGTTCGATACCCCGACCAAAAGATGGTGATCAACATATTAAACTAATGGGTGCATGACTGTCGGGTAAGTTAGCACATGGAAATTGAAGCCGCACGTTGCCAGTGCGTCAATAAAAAAACAAAAATACATATACTGCCAGAGCCGTGCTGGAGTCAGAGAACAATAGGCATAAAAGCCTAGGATTGATTGTGGCAGATGCATCCACAGATAGTCCCATATCAATCGTCAGTGTGTCGGTATATCAGACATGTGAAAGCTGGTCGGCCAATCCTTGACTTTATAGTCTTGGTGCGGTGGTCCAGTAGAAAATGCCTGGTTGCTGATGCTATGCGGAGTTGCAGAATGGCGGTTCGATCCCCCGACCGGGAGATGGTGATCAACAAATTAAACTAATGGGTGCATGACTGTCGGCTAAGTCAGCACATGGAAATTGAAGCCGCACGTTGCCAGTGCTTCAATAAAATAAAAAAATACATATACTGCCAGAGCCGTGCTGGAGTCAGAGTACAATAGGCATAAAAGCCTAGGATTGATTGTGGCAGATGCATCCACAGATAGTCCCATATGAATCGTCAGTGTGTCAGTATATCAGACATGTGAAAGCTGGTCGGCCAATCCTTGACTTTATAGTCTTGGTGCGGTGGTCCAGTGGAAAGATGCCTGGTTGCTGATGCTATGCGGAGTTGCAGAATGGCGGGTCGATCCCCCGACCAGGAGATGGTGATCAACAAATTAAAATAATAGGTGCATGACTGTCGGCTAAGTTAGCACATGGAAATTGAAGCCACACGTTGCCAGTGCGTCAATAAAATTTAAAAAAATACATATACTGCCAGAGCCGTGCTGGAGTCAGATTACAATAGGCATAAAAGCCTAGGATTGATTGTGGCAGATGCATCCACAGATAGTCCCATATGAATCGTCAGTGTGTCAGTATATCAGACATGTGAAGGCTGGTCGGCCAATCCTTGACTTTATAGTCTTGGTGCGGTGGTCCAGTGGAAAGATGCCTGGTTGCTGATGCTATGTGGAGTTGCAGAATGGCGGTTCGATCCCCCGACCAGGAGATGGTGATCAACAAATTAAACTAATGGGTGCATCACTGTCGGCTAAGTTAGAACATGGAAATTGAAGACGCACGTTGCCAGTGCGTCAATAAAATAAAAATACATATACTGCCAGCGCCGTGCTGAAGTCAGAGTACAATAGGCGTAAAAGCCTAGGATTGAATTGTGGCGGGTGCATCCACAGATAGTCCATATGAATCGTCAGTGTGTCAGTATATCAGACATGTGAAAACTGGTCGGCCAATCCTTGACTTTTAGTCATGGTGTGGTGGTCCAGTGGAAAGATGCCTGGTTGCTGATGCTATGCGGAGTTGCTGAATGGCGGTTCGATCCCCCGACCGGGAGATGGTGATCAACAAATTAAACTAATGGGTGCATGACTGTCGGCTAAGTTAGCACATGGAAATTGAAGCCGCACGTTGCCAGTGCGTCAATAAAATAAAAAAATACATATACTGCCAGAGCCGTGCTGGAGTCAGAGTACAATAGGAGAAAAAGCCAAGGATTGATTGTGGCAGATGCATCCACAGATAGTCCCATATGAATCGTCAGTGTGTCAGTATATCAGACATGTGAAAGCTGGTCGGCCAATCCTTGACTTTATAGTCTTGATGCGGTGGTCCAGTGTAAAGATGCCTGGTTGCTGTTGCTATGCGGAGTTGCAGAATGGCGGTTCGATACCCCGACCGGGAGATGGTGATCAACAAATTAATCTAATGGGTGCATCACTGTCGGCTAAGTTAGAACATGGAAATTGAAGCCGCACGTTGCCAGTGCATCAATAAAATAAAAATACATATACTGCCAGCGCCGTGCTGGAGTCAGAGTACAATAGGCGTAAAAGCCTAGGATTGATTGTGGCAGATGCATCCACAGATAGTCCCATATGAATCGTCTGTGTGTCAGTATATCAGACATGTGAAAGCTAGTCAGCCAATCCTTGACTTCATAGTCTTGGTGCGGTGGTCCAGTGGAAAGATGCCTGGTTGCTGATGCTATGCGGAGTTGCAGAATGGCGGTTCGATCCCCCGACCGGGAGATGGTGAGCAACAAATTAAACTAATGGGTGCATGACTGTCGGCTAAGTTAGCACATGGAAATTGAAGCTGCACGTTACCAGTGCATCAATAAAATAAAAAAATACATATACTGCCAGAGCCGTGCTGGAGTCAGAGTACAATAGGCATAAATGCCTAGGATTGATTGTGGCAGATGCATCCACAGATAGTCCCATATGAATCGTCAGTGTGTCAGTATATCAGACATGTGAAAGCTGGTCAGCCAATCCTTAACTTTATAGTCTTGGTGCGGTGGTCCAGTGGAAAGATGCCTGGTTGCTGATGCTATGCGGAGTTGCAGAATGGCGGTTCGATCCCCCGACCGGGAGATGGTGATCAACAAATTAAACTAATGGGTGCATGACTGTCGGCTAAGTTAGCACATGGAAATTGATGCCGCACGTTGCCAGTGCATCAATAAAATAAAAAAATACATATACTGCCAGAGCCGTGCTGGGGTCAGAGTACAATAGGCATAAAAGTCTAGGATTGATTGTGGCAGATGCATCCACAGATAGTCCCATATGAATCGTCAGTGTGTCAGTATATCAGACATGTGAAAGCTGCTCGGCCAAATCCTTGACTTTATAGTCTTGGTGCGGTGGTCCAGTGGAAAGATGCCTGGTTGCTGATGCTATACGGAGTTGCAGAATGGCGGTTCGATCCCCCAACCAGGAGATGGTGATCAACAAATTAAACTAATGGGTGCATGACTGTCGGCTAAGTTAGCACATGGAAATTGAAGCCGCACATTGCCAGTGCGTCAATAAAATTAAAAAATACATATACTGCCAGAGCCGTGCTGGAGTCAGAGTACAATAGGCATAAAAGCCTAGGATTGATTGTGGCAGATGCATCCACAGATAGTCCCATATGAATCGTCAGTGTGTCAGTATATCAGACATGTGAAAGCTGGTCGGCCAATCCTTGACTTTATAGTCTTGGTGCGGTGGTCCAGTGGAAAGATGCCTGGTTGCTGATGCTATGCGGAGTTGCAGAATGGCGGTTCGATCCCCCGACCGGGAGATGGTGATCAACAAATTAAACTAATGGGTGCATGACTGTCGGCTAAGTTAGCACATGGAAATTGAAGCCGCACATTGCCAGTGCGTCAATAAAATTAAAAAATACATATACTGCCAGAGCCGTGCTGGAGTCAGAGTACAATAGGCATAAAAGCCTAGGATTGATTGTGGCAGATGCATCCACAGATAGTCCCATATGAATCGTCAGTGTGTCAGTATATCAGACATGTGAAAGCTGGGCGGCCAATCCTTGACTTTATAGTCTTGGTGCGGTGGTCCAGTGGAAAGATGCCTGGTTGCTGATGCTATGCGTAGTTGCAGAATGGCGGTTCGATCCCCCGACCGGGAGATGGTGATCAACAAATTAAACTAATGGGTGCATGACTGTCGACTAAGTTAGCACATGGAAATTGAAGCTGCACGTTGCCAGTGCGTCCATAAAATAAAAAAATACATATACTGCCAGAGCCGTGCTGGAGTCAGAGTAGAATAGGCATAAAAGCCTAGGATTGATTGTGGCAGATGCATCCACAGATAGTCCCATATGAATCGTCAGTGTGTCAGTATATCAGACATGTGAAAGCTGGTCAGCCAATCCTTGACTTTATAGTCTTGGTGCGGTGGTCCAGTGGAAAGTTGCCTGGTTGCTGATGCTATGCGGAGTTGCAGAATGGCGGCTCGATCCCCCGACCGGGAGATGGTGATCAACAAATTAAACTAATGGGTGCATGACTCTCGGCTAAGTTAGCACATGGAAATTGATGCTGCACGTTGCCAGTGCATCAATAAAACAAAAAAAATACATATACTGCCAGAGCCGTGCTGGGGTCAGAGTACAATACGCATAAAAGTCTAGGATTGATTGTGGCAGATGCATCCACAGATAGTCCCATATGAATCGTCAGTGTGTCAGTATATCAGACATGTGAAAGCTGGTCGGCCAATCCTTGACTTTATAGTCTTGGTGCGGTGGTCCAGTGGAAAGATGCCTGGTTGCTGATGCTATGCGGAGTTGCAGAATGGCGGTTCGATCCCCCGACCGGGAGATGGTGATCAACCAATTAAACTAATGGGTGCATGACTGTCGGCTAAGGTAGCACATGGAAATTGAAGCCGCACGTTGCCAGTGCATCACTAAAATTAATAAATACATATACTGCCAGAGCCGTGTTGGAGTCAGAGTACAATAGGCATAAAAGCCTAGGATTGATTGTGGCAGATGCATCCACAGATAGTCCCATATGAATCGTCAGTGTGTCAGTATATCAGACATGTGAAATCTGGTCGGCCAATCCTTGACTTTATAGTCTCGGTGCGGTGGTCCAGTGGAAAGATGCCTGTTTGCTGATGCTATGCGGAGTTGCAGAATGGCGGTTCGATCCCCCGACCGGGAGATGGTGATCAACAAATTAAACTAATGGGTGCATGACTGTCGGCTAAGTTAGCACATGGAAATTGATGCCGCACGTTGCCAGTGCATCAATAAAATAAAAAAATACATATACTGCCAGAGCCGTGCTGGGGTCAGAGTACAATAGGCATAAAAGTCTAGGATTGATTGTGGCAGATGCATCCACAGATAGTCCCATATGAATCGTCAGTGTGTCAGTATATCAGACATGTGAAAGCTGGTCGGCCAATCCTTGACTTTATAGTCTTGGTGCGGTGGTCCAGTGGAAAGATGCCTGGTTGCTGATGCTATGCGGAGTTGCAGAATGGCGGTTCGATCCCCCGACCTGGAGATGGTGATCAACAAATTAAACTAATGGGTGCATGACTCTCGGCTAAGGTAGCACATGGAAATTGAAGCCGCACGTTGCCAGTGCGTCAATAAAATAAAAAAATACATATACTGCCAGAGCCGTGCTGGAGTCAGAGTACAATAGGCATAAAAGCCTAGGATTGATTGTGGCAGATGCATCCACAGATAGTCCCATATGAATCGTCAGTGTGTCAGTATATCAGACATGTGAAAGCTGGTCGGCCAATCCTTGACTTTATAGTCTTGGTGCGGTGGTCCAGTGGAAAGATGCCTGGTTGCTGATGCTATGCGGAGTTGCAGAATGGCGGTTCGATCCCCCGACCTGGAGATGGTGATCAACAAATTAAACTAATGGGTGCATGACTCTCGGCTAAGGTAGCACATGGAAATTGAAGCCGCACGTTGCCAGTGCGTCAATAAAATAAAAAAATACATATACTGCCAGAGCCGTGCTGGAGTCAGAGTACAATAGGCATAAAAGCCTAGGATTGATTGTGGCAGATGCATCCACAGATAGTCCCATATGAATCGTCAGTGTGTCAGTATATCAGACATGTGAAAGATGGTCTGCCAATCCTTGACTTTATAGTCTTGGTGCGATGGTCCAGTGGAAAGATGCCTAGTTGCTGTTGCTATGCGGAGTTGCAGAATTGCGGTTCGATCCCCCGACCGGGAGATGGTGATCAACAAATTAAACTAATGGGTGCATGACTGTCGGCTAAGTTAGCACATGGAAATTTAAGCTGCACGTTGCCAGTGCGTCAATAAAATAAAAAAATACATATACTGCCAGAGCCGTGCTGGTGTCAGAGTACAATAGGCATAAAAGCCTAGGATTGATTGTGGGAGATACATCCCAAAGATAGTCCCATATGAATCGTCAGTGTGTCAGTATATCAGACATGTGAAAGCTGGTCGGCCAATCCTTGAATTTATAGTCTTGGTGCGGTGGTCTAGTGGAAAGATTCCTGGTTGTCGATGCTATGCGGAGTTGCAGAAGGGCGGTTCGATCCCCCGACCGGGAGATGGTGAGCAACAAATTAAACTAATGGGTGCATGACTGTCGGCTAAGTTAGCACATGGAAATTGAAGCCGCACGTTGCCAGTTAGTCAATAAAATAAAAAAATACACATACTGCCAGAGCCGTGCTGGAGTCAGAGTCCAATAGGCATAAAAGCCTAGGATTGATTGTGGCAGATGCATCCACAGATAGTTCCATATGAATCGTCAGTGTGTCAGTATATCAGACATGTGAAAGCTGGTCGGCCAATCCTTGACTTTATAGTCTTGGTGCGGTGGTCCAGTGGAAAGATGCCTGGTTGCTGATGCTATGCGGAGTTGCAGAATGGCAGTTCGATACCCCGACCAAAAGATGGTGATCAACAAATTAAACTAATGGGTGCATGACTGTCAGGTAAGTTAGCACATGGAAATTGAAGCCGCACGTTGCCAGTGCGTCAATAAAAAAACAAAAATACATATACTGCCAGAGCCGTGCTGGAGTCAGAGTCCAATAGGCATAAAAGCCTAGGATTGATTGTGGCAGATGCATCCACAGATAGTCCCATATGAATCGTCAGTTTGTCAGTATATCAGACATGTGAAAGCTGGGCGGCCAATCCTTGACTTTATAGTCTTGGTGCGGTGGTCCAGTGGAAAGATGCCTGGTTGCTGATGCTATGCGTAGTTGCAGAATGGCGGTTCGATCCCCCGACCGGGAGATGGTGATCAACAAATTAAACTAATGGGTGCATGACTGTCGACTAAGTTAGCACATGGAAATTGAAGCTGCACGTTGCCAGTGCGTCCATAAAATAAAAAAATACATATACTGCCAGAGCCGTGCTGGAGTCAGAGTAGAATAGGCATAAAAGCCTAGGATTGATTGTGGCAGATGCATCCACAGATAGTCCCATATGAATCGTCAGTGTGTCAGTATATCAGACATGTGAAAGCTGGTCAGCCAATCCTTGACTTTATAGTCTTGGTGCGGTGGTCCAGTGGAAAGTTGCCTGGTTGCTGATGCTATGCGGAGTTGCAGAATGGCGGCTCGATCCCCCGACCGGGAGATGGTGATCAACAAATTAAACTAATGGGTGCATGACTCTCGGCTAAGTTAGCACATGGAAATTGATGCTGCACGTTGCCAGTGCATCAATAAAACAAAAAAAATACATATACTGCCAGAGCCGTGCTGGGGTCAGAGTACAATACGCATAAAAGTCTAGGATTGATTGTGGCAGATGCATCCACAGATAGTCCCATATGAATCGTCAGTGTGTCAGTATATCAGACATGTGAAAGCTGGTCGGCCAATCCTTGACTTTATAGTCTTGGTGCGGTGGTCCAGTGGAAAGATGCCTGGTTGCTGATGCTATGCGGAGTTGCAGAATGGCGGTTCGATCCCCCGACCGGGAGATGGTGATCAACCAATTAAACTAATGGGTGCATGACTGTCGGCTAAGGTAGCACATGGAAATTGAAGCCGCACGTTGCCAGTGCATCACTAAAATTAAAAAATACATATACTGCCAGAGCCGTGTTGGAGTCAGTGTACAATAGGCATAAAAGCCTAGGATTGATTGTGGCAGATGCATCCACAGATAGTCCCATATGAATCGTCAGTGTGTCAGTATATCAGACATGTGAAATCTGGTCGGCCAATCCTTGACTTTATAGTCTCGGTGCGGTGGTCCAGTGGAAAGATGCCTGTTTGCTGATGCTATGCGGAGTTGCAGAATGGCGGTTCGATCCCCCGACCGGGAGATGGTGATCAACAAATTAAACTAATGGGTGCATGACTGTCGGCTAAGTTAGCACATGGAAATTGATGCCGCACGTTGCCAGTGCATCAATAAAATAAAAAAATACATATACTGCCAGAGCCGTGCTGGGGTCAGAGTACAATAGGCATAAAAGTCTAGGATTGATTGTGGCAGATGCATCCACAGATAGTCCCATATGAATCGTCAGTGTGTCAGTATATCAGACATGTGAAAGCTGGTCGGCCAATCCTTGACTTTATAGTCTTGGTGCGGTGGTCCAGTGGAAAGATGCCTGGTTGCTGATGCTATGCGGAGTTGCAGAATGGCGGTTCGATCCCCCGACCGGGAGATGGTGATCAACAAATTAAACTAATGGGTGCATGACTGTCGACTAAGTTAGCACATGGAAATTGAAGCTGCACGTTGCCAGTGCGTCCATAAAATAAAAAAATACATATACTGCCAGAGCCGTGCTGGAGTCAGAGTAGAATAGGCATAAAAGCCTAGGATTGATTGTGGCAGATGCATCCACAGATAGTCCCATATGAATCGTCAGTGTGTCAGTATATCAGACATGTGAAAGCTGGTCAGCCAATCCTTGACTTTATAGTCTTGGTGCGGTGGTCCAGTGGAAAGTTGCCTGGTTGCTGATGCTATGCGGAGTTGCAGAATGGCGGCTCGATCCCCCGACCGGGAGATGGTGATCAACAAATTAAACTAATGGGTGCATGACTCTCGGCTAAGTTAGCACATGGAAATTGATGCTGCACGTTGCCAGTGCATCAATAAGACAAAAAAAATACATATACTGCCAGAGCCGTGCTGGGGTCAGAGTACAATACGCATAAAAGTCTAGGATTGATTGTGGCAGATGCATCCACAGATAGTCCCATATGAATCGTCAGTGTGTCAGTATATCAGACATGTGAAAGCTGGTCGGCCAATCCTTGACTTTATAGTCTTGGTGCGGTGGTCCAGTGGAAAGATGCCTGGTTGCTGATGCTATGCGGAGTTGCAGAATGGCGGTTCGATCCCCCGACCGGGAGATGGTGATCAACCAATTAAACTAATGGGTGCATGACTGTCGGCTAAGGTAGCACATGGAAATTGAAGCCGCACGTTGCCAGTGCATCACTAAAATTAAAAAATACATATACTGCCAGAGCCGTGTTGGAGTCAGAGTACAATAGGCATAAAAGCCTAGGATTGATTGTGGCAGATGCATCCACAGATAGTCCCATATGAATCGTCAGTGTGTCAGTATATCAGACATGTGAAATCTGGTCGGCCAATCCTTGACTTTATAGTCTCGGTGCGGTGGTCCAGTGGAAAGATGCCTGTTTGCTGATGCTATGCGGAGTTGCAGAATGGCGGTTCGATCCCCCGACCGGGAGATGGTGATCAACAAATTAAACTAATGGGTGCATGACTGTCGGCTAAGTTAGCACATGGAAATTGATGCCGCACGTTGCCAGTGCATCAATAAAATAAAAAAATACATATACTGCCAGAGCCGTGCTGGGGTCAGAGTACAATAGGCATAAAAGTCTAGGATTGATTGTGGCAGATGCATCCACAGATAGTCCCATATGAATCGTCAGTGTGTCAGTATATCAGACATGTGAAAGCTGGTCGGCCAATCCTTGACTTTATAGTCTTGGTGCGGTGGTCCAGTGGAAAGATGCCTGGTTGCTGATGCTATGCGGAGTTGCAGAATGGCGGTTCGATCCCCCGACCTGGAGATGGTGATCAACAAATTAAACTAATGGGTGCATGACTCTCGGCTAAGGTAGCACATGGAAATTGAAGCCGCACGTTGCCAGTGCGTCAATAAAATAAAAAAATACATATACTGCCAGAGCCGTGCTGGAGTCAGAGTACAATAGGCATAAAAGCCTAGGATTGATTGTGGCAGATGCATCCACAGATAGTCCCATATGAATCGTCAGTGTGTCAGTATATCAGACATGTGAAAGCTGGTCGGCCAATCCTTGACTTTATAGTCTTGGTGCGGTGGTCCAGTGGAAAGATGCCTGGTTGCTGATGCTATGCGGAGTTGCAGAATGGCGGTTCGATCCCCCGACCTGGAGATGGTGATCAACAAATTAAACTAATGGGTGCATGACTCTCGGCTAAGGTAGCACATGGAAATTGAAGCCGCACGTTGCCAGTGCGTCAATAAAATAAAAAAATACATATACTGCCAGAGCCGTGCTGGAGTCAGAGTACAATAGGCATAAAAGCCTAGGATTGATTGTGGCAGATGCATCCACAGATAGTCCCATATGAATCGTCAGTGTGTCAGTATATCAGACATGTGAAAGATGGTCTGCCAATCCTTGACTTTATAGTCTTGGTGCGATGGTCCAGTGGAAAGATGCCTAGTTGCTGTTGCTATGCGGAGTTGCAGAATTGCGGTTCGATCCCCCGACCGGGAGATGGTGATCAACAAATTAAACTAATGGGTGCATGACTGTCGGCTAAGTTAGCACATGGAAATTTAAGCTGCACGTTGCCAGTGCGTCAATAAAATAAAAAAATACATATACTGCCAGAGCCGTGCTGGTGTCAGAGTACAATAGGCATAAAAGCCTAGGATTGATTGTGGGAGATACATCCCAAAGATAGTCCCATATGAATCGTCAGTGTGTCAGTATATCAGACATGTGAAAGCTGGTCGGCCAATCCTTGAATTTATAGTCTTGGTGCGGTGGTCTAGTGGAAAGATTCCTGGTTGTCGATGCTATGCGGAGTTGCAGAAGGGCGGTTCGATCCCCCGACCGGGAGATGGTGAGCAACAAATTAAACTAATGGGTGCATGACTGTCGGCTAAGTTAGCACATGGAAATTGAAGCCGCACGTTGCCAGTTAGTCAATAAAATAAAAAAATACACATACTGCCAGAGCCGTGCTGGAGTCAGAGTCCAATAGGCATAAAAGCCTAGGATTGATTGTGGCAGATGCATCCACAGATAGTTCCATATGAATCGTCAGTGTGTCAGTATATCAGACATGTGAAAGCTGGTCGGCCAATCCTTGACTTTATAGTCTTGGTGCGGTGGTCCAGTGGAAAGATGCCTGGTTGCTGATGCTATGCGGAGTTGCAGAATGGCAGTTCGATACCCCGACCAAAAGATGGTGATCAACAAATTAAACTAATGGGTGCATGACTGTCAGGTAAGTTAGCACATGGAAATTGAAGCCGCACGTTGCCAGTGCGTCAATAAAAAAACAAAAATACATATACTGCCAGAGCCGTGCTGGAGTCAGAGTCCAATAGGCATAAAAGCCTAGGATTGATTGTGGCAGATGCATCCACAGATAGTCCCATATCAATCGTCATTGTGTCGGTATATCAGACATGTGAAAGCTGGTCGGCCAATCCTTGACTTTATAGTCTTGGTGCGGTGGTCCAGTGGAAAATGCCTGGTTGCTGATGCTATGCGGAGTTGCAGAATGGCGGTTCGATCCCCCGACCGGGAGATGGTGATCAACAAATTAAACTAATGGGTGCATGACTGTCGGCTAAGTCAGCACATTGAAATTGAAGCCACACGTTGCCAGTGCCTCAATAAAATTTAAAAAAAATACATATACTGCCAGAGCCGTGCTGGAGTCAGAGTACAATAGGCGTAAAAGCCTAGGATTGAATTGTGGCGGGTGCATCCACAGATAGTCAATATGAATCGTGAGTGTGTCAGTATATCAGACATATGAAAACTGGTCGGCCAATCCTTGACTTTTAGTCTTGGTGCGGTGGTCCAGTGGAAAGATGCCTGGTTGCTGATGCTATGCGGAGTTGCAGAATGGCGGTTCGATCCCCCTTTACCGGGAGATGGTGATCAACAAATTAAACTAATGGGTGCATCACTGTCGGCTATGTTAGCACATGGAAATTGAAGACGCACGTTGCCAGTGCGTCAATAAAATAAAAATACATATACTGCCAGCGCCGTGCAGAAGTCAGAGTACAATAGGCGTAAAAGCCTAGGATTGAATTGTGGCGGGTGCATCCACAGATAGTCCATATGAATCGTGAGTGTGTCAGTATATCAGACATATGAAAACTGGTCGGCCAATCCTTGACTTTTAGTCTTGGTGCGGTGGTCCAGTGGAAAGATGCCTGGTTGCTGATGCTATGCGGAGTTGCAGAATGGCGGTTCGATCCCCCTTTACCGGGAGATGGTGATCAACAAATTAAACTAATGGGTGCATCACTGTCGGCTATGTTAGCACATGGAAATTGAAGCCGCACGTTGCCAGTGCATCAATAAAATAGAAATACATATACTGCCAGAGCCGTGCTGGAGTCAGAGTACAATAGGCGTAAAAGCCTAGGATTGAATTGTGGCGGGTGCATCCACAGATAGTCCCATATGAATCGTCAGTGTGTCAGTATATCAGACATGTGAAAACTGGTCGCCCAATCCTTGACTTTTAGTCATGGTGTGGTGGTCCAGTGGAAAGATGCCTGGTTGCTGATGCTATGCGGAGTTGCAGAATGGCGGTTCGATCCCCCGACCGGGAGATGGTGATCAACAAATTAAACTAATGGGTGCATGACTGTCGGCTAAGTTAGCACATGGAAATTGAAGCCGCACGTTGCCAGTGCGTCAATAAAATAAAAAAATACATATACTGCCAGAGCCGTGCTGGAGTCAGAGTACAATAGGAGAAAAAGCCAAGGATTGATTGTGGCAGATGCATCCACAGATAGTCCCATATGAATCGTCAGTGTGTCAGTATATCAGACATGTGAAAGCTGGTCGGCCAATCCTTGACTTTATAGTCTTGATGCGGTGGTCCAGTGTAAAGATGCCTGGTTGCTGTTGCTATGCGGAGTTGCAGAAGGGCGGTTCGATACCCCGACCGGGAGATGGTGATCAACAAATTAATCTAATGGGTGCATCACTGTCGGCTAAGTTAGAACATGGAAATTGAAGCCGCACGTTGCCAGTGCGTCAATAAAATAAAAAAACATATACTGCCAGCGCCGTGCTGGAGTCAGAGTACAATAGGCGTAAAAGCCTAGGATTGATTGTGGCAGATGCATCCACAGATAGTCCCATATGAATCGTCAGTGTGTCAGTATATCAGACATGTGAAAGCTAGTCAGCCAATCCTTGACTTCATAGTCTTGGTGCGGTGGTCCAGTGGAAAGATGCCTGGTTGCTGATGCTATGCGGAGTTGCAGAATGGCGGTTCGATCCCCCGACCGGGAGATGGTGAGCAACAAATTAAACTAATGGGTGCATGACTGTCGGCTAAGTGAGCACATGGAAATTGAAGCTGCACGTTGCCAGTGCGTCAATAAAATAAAAAAATACATATACTGCCAGAGCCGTGCTGGAGTCAGAGTACAATAGGCATAAAAGCCTAGGATTGATTGTGGCAGATGCATCCACAGATAATCCCATATGAATCGTCAGTGTGTCAGTATATCAGACATGTGAAAGCTGGTCGGCCAACCTTGACTTTATAGTCTTGGTGCAGTGGTCCAGTGGAAAGATGCCTGGTTGCCGATGCAATGTGGAGTTGCAGAATAGCGGATCGATCCCCCGACTGGGAGATGGTGATCAACAAATTAAACTAATGTGTGCATGACTGTCGGCTAAGTTAGCACATGGAAATTGAAGCCGGACGTTGCCAGTGCATCAATAAAATAAAAAAATACATATACTGCCAGAGCCGTGCTGGAGTCAGAGTACAATAGGCATAAAAGCCTAGGATTGATTGTGGGAGATACATCCCAAAGATAGTCCCATATGAATCGTCAGTGTGTCAGTATATCAGACATGTGAAAGCTGGTCGGCCAATCCTTGAATTTATAGTCTTGGTGAGGTGGTCCAGTGGAAAGATGCCTGGTTGCCGATGCTATGCGGAGTTGCAGAAGGGCGGTTCGATCCCCCGACCGGGAGATGGTGAGCAACAAATTAAACTAATGGGTGCATGACTGTCGGCTAAGTTAGCACATGGAAATTGAAGCCGCACGTTGCCAGTGCGTCAATAAAATAAAAAAATACATATACTGACAGAGCCGTGCTGGAGTCAGGGTACAATAGGCATAAAAGCCTAGGATTGATTGTGGCAGATGCATCCACAGATAGTCCCATATGAATCGTCAGTGTGTCAGTATATCAGACATGTGAAAGCTGGTCGGCCAATCCTTGACTTTATAGTCTTGGTGCGGTGGTCCAGTGGAAAGATGCCTGGTTGCTGATGCTATGCGGATTTGCAGAATTGCGGTTCGATCCCCCGACCGGGAGATGGTGATCAACAAATTAAACTAATGGGTGCATGACTGTCGGCTAAGTTAGCACATGGAAATTGAAGCCGCACGTTGCCAGTGCGTCAATAAAATAAAAAAATACATATACTGCCAGAGCCGTGCTGGAGTCAGAGTACAATAGGCATAAAAGCCTAGGATTGATTGTGGCAGATGCATCCACAGATAGTCCCATATGAATCGTCAGTGTGTCAGTATATTAGACATGTGAAAGATGGTCTGCCAATCCTTGACTTTATAGTCTTGGTGCGGTGGTCCAGTGGAAAGATGCCTGGTTGCTGATGCTATGCGGAGTTGCAGAATTGCGGTTCGATCCCCCAACCGGGAGATGGTGATCAACAAATTAAACTAATGGGTGCATGACTGTCGGCTAAGTTAGCACATGGAAATTGAAGCCGCACATTGCCAGTGCGTCAATAAAATAAAAAAATACATATACTGCCAGAGCCGTGCTGGAGTCAGAGTACAATAGGCATAAAAGCCTAGGATTGATTGTGGCAGATGCATCCACAGATAGTTCCATATGAATCGTCAGTGTGTCAGTATATCAGACATGTGAAAGCTGGTCAGCCAATCCTTGACTTTATAGTCTTGGTGCGGTGGTCCAGTGGAAAGATGCCTGGTTGCTGATGCTATGCGGAATTGCAGAATGGCAGTTCGATCCCCCGACCAAAAGATGGTGATCAACAAATTAAACTAATGGGTGCATGACTGTCGTCTAAGTTAGCACATGGAAATTGAAGCCGCACGTTGCCAGTGCGTCAATAAAATAAAAAAATACATATACTGCCAGAGCCGTGCTGGAGTCAGAGTACAATAGGCATAAAAGCCTAGGATTGATTGTGGCAGATGCATCCACAGATAGTCCCATATGAATCGTCAGTGTGTCAGTATATCAGACATGTGAAAGATGGTCTGCCAATCCTTGACTTTATAGTCTTGGTGCGGTGGTCCAGTGGAAAGATTCCTGGTTGCTGATGCTATGCGGAGTTGCAGAATGGCGGTTCGATCCCCAGACCGGGAGATGGTGATCAACAAATTAAACTAATGTTTGCATGACTGTCGGCTAAGTTGGCACATGGAAATTGAAGCCGCACGTTGACAGTGCGTCAATTAAATAAAAATGCATATACTGCCAGAGCCATGCTGGAGTCAGAGTACAATAGGCGTAAAAGCCTAGGATTGAATTGTGGCGGGTGCATCCACAGATAGTACCATATGAATCGTCAGTGTGTCAGTATATCAGACATGTGAAAACTGGTCAGCCAATCCTTGACTTTTAGTCTTGGTGCGGTGGTCCAGTGGAAAGATGCCTGGTTGCTGATGCTATGCAGAGTTGCAGAATGGCAGTTCGATCCCCCGACCGGGAGCTGGTGATCAACAAATTAAACTAATGGGTGCATCACTGTCGGCTATGTTAGCACATGGAAATTGAAGCCGCACGTTGCCAGTGCGTCAATAAAATAAAAATACATATACTGCCAGAGCCATGCTGGAGTCAGAGTACAATAGGCGTAAAAGCCAAGGATTGATTGTGGCGGATGCATCCACAGATAGTCCCTTATGAATCGTCAGTGTGTCAGTATATCAGACATGTGAAAACTGGTCGCCCAATCCTTGACCTTTAGTCTTGGTGCGGTGGTCCAGTGGAAAGATGCCTGGTTGCTGATGCTATGTGGAGGTGCAGAATGGCGGTTCGATCCCCCGACCGGGAGATGGTGATCAATAAATTAAACTAATGGGTGCATGACTGTCGGCTAAGTTAGCACATGGAAATTGAAGCCGCACGTTGCCAGTGCGTCAATAAAATAAAAAAATACATATAGTGCCAGAGCCGTGCTGGAGTCAGAGTACAATAGGCATAAAAGCCTAGGATTGATTGTGGCAGATGCATCCACAGATAGTCCCATATGAATCGTCAGTGTGTCAGTATATCAGACATGTGAAAGCTGGCCGGCCAACCTTGACTTTATAGTCTTGGTGCAGTGGTCCAGTGGAAAGATGCCTGGTTGCCGATGCTATGCGGAGTTGCAGAATGGCGGTTCGATCCCCCAACTGGGAGATGGTGATCAACAAATTAAACTAATGTGTGCATGACTGTCGGCTAAGTTAGCACATGGAAATTGAAGCCGGACGTTGCCAGTGCGTCAATAAAATAAAAAAATACATATACTGCCAGAGCCGTGCTGGAGTCAGGGTACAATAGGCATAAAAGCCTAGGATTGATTGTGGCAGATGCATCCACAGATAGTCCCATATGAATCGTCAGTGTGTCAGTATATCAGACATGTGAAAGCTGTTGGCCAATCCTTGACTTTATAGTCTTGGTGCGGTGGTCCAGTGGAAAGATGCCTGGTTGCTGATGCTATGCGGAGTTGCAGAATGGCGGTTCGATCACCCGACCAGGGAGATGGTGATCAACAAATTAAACTAATGGGAGCATGACTGTCGGCTAAGTTAGCACATGGAAATTGAAGCCGCAAGTTGCCAGTGCGTCAATAAAATAAAAAAATACATATACTGCCAGAGCCGTGCTGGAGTCAGAGTACAATAGGCATAAAAGCCTAGCATTGATTGTGGCAGATGCATCCACAGATAGTCCCATATGAATCGTAAGTGTGTCAGTATATCAGACATGTGAAAGATGGTCTGCCAATCCTTGACTTTATAGTCTTGGTGCGGTGGTCCAGTGGAAAGATGCCTGGTTGCTGATGCTATGCGGAGTTGCAGAATTGCGGTTCGATCCCCCGACTGGGAGATGGTGATCAACAAATTAAACTAATGTGTGCATGACTGTCGGCTAAGTTAGCACATGGAAATTGAAGCCGGACGTTGCCAGTGCATCAATAAAATAAAAAAATACATATACTGCCAGAGCCGTGCTGGAGTCAGAGTACAATAGGCATAAAAGCCTAGGATTGATTGTGGGAGATACATCCCAAAGATAGTCCCATATGAATCGTCAGTGTGTCAGTATATCAGACATGTGAAAGCTGGTCGGCCAATCCTTGAATTTATAGTCTTGGTGAGGTGGTCCAGTGGAAAGATGCCTGGTTGCCGATGCTATGCGGAGTTGCAGAAGGGCGGTTCGATCCCCCGACCGGGAGATGGTGAGCAACAAATTAAACTAATGGGTGCATGACTGTCGGCTAAGTTAGCACATGGAAATTGAAGCCGCACGTTGCCAGTGCGTCAATAAAATAAAAAAATACATATACTGACAGAGCCGTGCTGGAGTCAGGGTACAATAGGCATAAAAGCCTAGGATTGATTGTGGCAGATGCATCCACAGATAGTCCCATATGAATCGTCAGTGTGTCAGTATATCAGACATGTGAAAGCTGGTCGGCCAATCCTTGACTTTATAGTCTTGGTGCGGTGGTCCAGTGGAAAGATGCCTGGTTGCTGATGCTATGCGGATTTGCAGAATTGCGGTTCGATCCCCCGACCGGGAGATGGTGATCAACAAATTAAACTAATGGGTGCATGACTGTCGTCTAAGTTAGCACATGGAAATTGAAGCCGCACGTTGCCAGTGCGTCAATAAAATAAAAAAATACATATACTGCCAGAGCCGTGCTGGAGTCAGAGTACAATAGGCATAAAAGCCTAGGATTGATTGTGGCAGATGCATCCACAGATAGTCCCATATGAATCGTCAGTGTGTCAGTATATCAGACATGTGAAAGATGGTCTGCCAATCCTTGACTTTATAGTCTTGGTGCGGTGGTCCAGTGGAAAGATTCCTGGTTGCTGATGCTATGCGGAGTTGCAGAATGGCGGTTCGATCCCCAGACCGGGAGATGGTGATCAACAAATTAAACTAATGTTTGCATGACTGTCGGCTAAGTCGGCACATGGAAATTGAAGCCGCACGTTGACAGTGCGTCAATTAAATAAAAATGCATATACTGCCAGAGCCATGCTGGAGTCAGAGTACAATAGGCGTAAAAGCCTAGGATTGAATTGTGGCGGGTGCATCCACAGATAGTACCATATGAATCGTCAGTGTGTCAGTATATCAGACATGTGAAAACTGGTCAGCCAATCCTTGACTTTTAGTCTTGGTGCGGTGGTCCAGTGGAAAGATGCCTGGTTGCTGATGCTATGCAGAGTTGCAGAATGGCAGTTCGATCCCCCGACCGGGAGCTGGTGATCAACAAATTAAACTAATGGGTGCATCACTGTCGGCTATGTTAGCACATGGAAATTGAAGCCGCACGTTGCCAGTGCGTCAATAAAATAAAAATACATATACTGCCAGAGCCATGCTGGAGTCAGAGTACAATAGGCGTAAAAGCCAAGGATTGATTGTGGCGGATGCATCCACAGATAGTCCCTTATGAATCGTCAGTGTGTCAGTATATCAGACATGTGAAAACTGGTCGCCCAATCCTTGACCTTTAGTCTTGGTGCGGTGGTCCAGTGGAAAGATGCCTGGTTGCTGATGCTATGTGGAGGTGCAGAATGGCGGTTCGATCCCCCGACCGGGAGATGGTGATCAATAAATTAAACTAATGGGTGCATGACTGTCGGCTAAGTTAGCACATGGAAATTGAAGCCGCACGTTGCCAGTGCGTCAATAAAATAAAAAAATACATATAGTGCCAGAGCCGTGCTGGAGTCAGAGTACAATAGGCATAAAAGCCTAGGATTGATTGTGGCAGATGCATCCACAGATAGTCCCATATGAATCGTCAGTGTGTCAGTATATCAGACATGTGAAAGCTGGCCGGCCAACCTTGACTTTATAGTCTTGGTGCAGTGGTCCAGTGGAAAGATGCCTGGTTGCCGATGCTATGCGGAGTTGCAGAATGGCGGTTCGATCCCCCAACTGGGAGATGGTGATCAACAAATTAAACTAATGTGTGCATGACTGTCGGCTAAGTTAGCACATGGAAATTGAAGCCGGACGTTGCCAGTGCGTCAATAAAATAAAAAAATACATATACTGCCAGAGCCGTGCTGGAGTCAGGGTACAATAGGCATAAAAGCCTAGGATTGATTGTGGCAGATGCATCCACAGATAGTCCCATATGAATCGTCAGTGTGTCAGTATATCAGACATGTGAAAGCTGTTGGCCAATCCTTGACTTTATAGTCTTGGTGCGGTGGTCCAGTGGAAAGATGCCTGGTTGCTGATGCTATGCGGAGTTGCAGAATGGCGGTTCGATCACCCGACCAGGGAGATGGTGATCAACAAATTAAACTAATGGGAGCATGACTGTCGGCTAAGTTAGCACATGGAAATTGAAGCCGCAAGTTGCCAGTGCGTCAATAAAATAAAAAAATACATATACTGCCAGAGCCGTGCTGGAGTCAGAGTACAATAGGCATAAAAGCCTAGCATTGATTGTGGCAGATGCATCCACAGATAGTCCCATATGAATCGTAAGTGTGTCAGTATATCAGACATGTGAAAGATGGTCTGCCAATCCTTGACTTTATAGTCTTGGTGCGGTGGTCCAGTGGAAAGATGCCTGGTTGCTGATGCTATGCGGAGTTGCAGAATTGCGGTTCGATCCCCCGACCGGGAGATGGTGATCAACAAATTAAACTAATGGGTGCATGACTGTCGGCTAAGTTAGCACATGGAAATTGAAGCCGCACGTTGCCAGTGCGTCAATACAATAAAAAAATACATATACTGCCAGAGCCGTGCTGGAGTCAGAGTATAATAGGCATAAAAGCCTAGGATTGATTGTGGCAGATGCATCCACAGATAGTCCCATATGAATCGTCAGTGTGTCAGTATATCAGACATGTGAAAGATGGTCTGCCAATCCTTGACTTTATAGTCTTGGTGCGGTGGTCCAGTGGAAAGATGCCTGGTTGCTGATGCTATGCGGAGTTGCAGAATTGCGGTTCGATCCCCCGACCGGGAGATGGTGATCAACAAATTAAACTAATGGGTGCATGACTGTCGGCTAAGTTAGCACATGGAAATTGAAGCCGCACGTTGCCAGTGCGTCAATAAAATAAAAAAATACATATACTGCCAGAGCCGTGCTGGAGTCAGAGTACAATAGGCATAAAAGCCTAGGATTGATTGTGGGAGATACATCCCAAAGATAGTCCCATATGAATCGTCAGTGTGTCAGTATATCAGACATGTGAAAGTTGGTCGGCCAATCCTTGAATTTATAGTCTTGGTGCGGTGGTCCAGTGGAAAGATGCCTGGTTGCCGATGCTATGCGGAGTTGCAGAAGGGCGGTTCGATCCCCCGACCGGGAGATGGTGAGCAACAAATTAAACTAATGGGTGCATGACTGTCGGCTAAGTTAGCACATGGAAATTGAAGCCGCACGTTGCCAGTTAGTCAATAAAATAAAAAATACACATACTGCCAGAGCCGTGCTGGAGTCAGAGTACAATAGGCATAAAAGCCTAGGATTGATTGTGGCAGATGCATCCACAGATAGTTCCATATGAATCGTCAGTGTGTCAGTATATCAGACATGTGAAAGCTGGTCAGCCAATCCTTGACTTTATAGTCTTGGTGCGGTGGTCCAGTGGAAAGATGCCTGGTTGCTGATGCTATGCGGAATTGCAGAATGGCAGTTCGATCCCCCGACCAAAAGATGGTGATCAACAAATTAAACTAATGGGTGCATGACTGTCGGCTAAGTTAGCACATGGAAATTGAAGCCGCACGTTGCCAGTGCATCAATAAAATAAAAAAATACATATACTGCCAGAGCCGTGCTGGAGTCAGAGTACAATAGGCATAAAAGCCTAGGATTGATTGTGGCAGATGCATCCACAGATAGTCCCATATGAATCGTCAGTGTGTCAGTATATATGAGACATGTGAAAGATGGTCTGCCAATACTTGACTTTATAGTCTTGGTGCGGTGGTCCAGTGGAAAGATGCCTGGTTGCTGATGCTATGCGGAGTTGCAGAATGGCGGTTCGATCCCCCGACCGGGAGATGGTGATCAACAAATTAAACTAATGGGTGCATGACTGTCGGCTAAGTTAGCACATGGAAATTGAAGCCGCACGTTGCCAGTGCGTCAATAAAATAAAAAAATACACATACTGCCAGAGCCGTGCTGGAGTCAGAGTACAATAGGCATAAAAGCCTAGGATTGATTGTGGCAGATGCATCCACAGATAGTTCCATATGAATCGTCAGTGTGTCAGTATATCAGACATGTGAAAGCTGGTCCTCCAATCCTTGACTTTATAGTCTTGGTGCGGTGGTCCAGTGGAAAGATGCCTGGTTGCTGATGCTATGCGGAATTGCAGAATGGCAGTTCGATCCCCCGACCAAAAGATGGTGATCAACAAATTAAACTAATGGGTGCATGACTGTCGGCTAAGTTAGCACATGGGAATTGAAGCCGCACGTTGCCAGTGCGTCAATAAAATAAAAAAATACATATACTGCCAGAGCCGTGCTGGAGTCAGAGTACAATAGGCATAAAAGCCTAGGATTGATTGTGGCAGATGCATCCACAGATAGTCCCATATGAATCGTCAGTGTGTCAGTATATCAGACATGTGAAAGATGGTCTGCCAATCCTTGACTTTATAGTCTTGGTGCGGTGGTCCAGTGGAAAGATGCCTGGTTGCTGATGCTATGCGGAGTTGCAGAATTGCGGTTCGATCCCCCGACCGGGAGATGGTGATCAACAAATTAAACTAATGGGTGCATGACTGTCGGCTAAGTTAGCACATGGAAATTGAAGCCGCACGTTGCCAGTGCGTCAATAAAATTAAAAAATACATATACTGCCAGAGCCGTGCTGGAGTCAGAGTACAATAGGCATAAAAGCCTAGGATTGATTGTGGGAGATACATCTCAAAGATAGTCCCATATGAATCGTCAGTGTGTCAGTATATCAGACATGTGAAAGCTGGTCGGCCAATCCTTGAATTTATAGTCTTGGTGCGGTGGTCCAGTGGAAAGATGCCTGGGTGCCGATGCTATGCGGAGTTGCAGAAGGGCGGTTCGATCCCCCGACCGGGAGATGGTGAGCAACAAATTAAACTAATGGGTGCATGACTGTCGGCTAAGTTAGCACATGGAAATTGATGCCGCACGTTGCCAGTTAGTCAATAAAATAAAAAAATACACATAATGCCAGAGCCGTGCTGGAGTCAGAGTACAATAGGCATAAAAGCCTAGGATTGATTGTGGCAGATGCATCCACAGATAGTTCCATATGAATCGTCAGTGTGTCAGTATATCAGACATGTGAAAGCTGGTCAGCCAATCCTTGACTTTATAGTCTTGGTGCGGTGGTCCAGTGGAAAGATGCCTGGTTGCTGATGCTATGCGGAATTGCAGAATGGCAGTTCGATCCCCCGACCAAAAGATGGTGATCAACAAATTAAACTAATGGGTGCATGACTGTCGGCTAAGTTAGCACATGGAAATTGAAGCCGCACGTTGCCAGTGCGTCAATAAAATAAAAAAATACATATACTGCCAGAGCCGTGCTGGAGTCAGAGTACAATAGGCATAAAAGCCTAGGATTGATTGTGGCAGATGCATCCACAGATAGTCCCATATGAATCGTCAGTGTGTCAGTATATCAGACATGTGAAAGATGGTCTGCCAATCCTTGACTTTATAGTCTTGGTGCGGTGGTCCAGTGGAAAGATGCCTGGTTGCTGATGCTATGCGGAGTTGCAGAATGGCGGTTCGATCCCCAGACCGGGAGATGGTGATCAACAAATTAAACTAATGTGTGCATGACTGTCGGCTAAGTCGGCACATGGAAATTGAAGCCGCACGTTGACAGTGCGTCAATTAAATAAAAATGCATATACTGCCAGAGCCATGCTGGAGTCAGAGTACAATAGGCGTAAAAGCCAAGGATTGATTGTGGCGGATGCATCCACAGATAGTCCCTTATGAATCGTCAGTGTGTCAGTATATCAGACATGTGAAAACTGGTCGCCCAATCCTTGACCTTTAGTCTTGGTGCGGTGGTCCAGTGGAAAGATGCCTGGTTGCTGATGCTATGTGGAGGTGCAGAATGGCGGTTCGATCCCCCGACCGGGAGATGGTGATCAACAAATTAAACTAATGGGTGCATGACTGTCGGCTAAGTTAGCACATGGAAATTGAAGCCGCACGTTGCCAGTGCATCAATAAAATAAAAATACATATACTGCCAGAGCCGTGCTGGAGTCAGAGTACAATAGGCGTAAAAGCCTAGGATTGAATTGTGCCAGGTGCATCCACAGATAGTCCCATATGAATCGTCAGTGTGTCAGTATATCAGACATGTGAAAACTGGTCGGCCAACCCTTGACTTTTAGTCTTGGTGCGGTGGTCCAATGGAAAGATGCCTGGTTGCTGATGCTATGTGGAGTTGCAGAATGGCGGTTCGATCCCCCGACCGGGAGATGGTGATCAACAAATTAAACTTAGGGGTGCATCACCGTCAGCTAAGTTAGCACATGGAAATTGAAGCCGCACGTTGCCAGTGCGTCAATAAAATAAAAATACATGTACTGCCAGAGCCGTGCTGGAGTCAGAGTACAATAGGCGTAAAAGCCTAGGATTGAATTGTGGCGGGTGCATCCACAGATAGTCCCATATGAATCGTTAGTGTGTCAGTATATCAGACATGTGAAAGCTGGTCGGCCAATCCTTGACTTTTTAGTCTTGGTGCGGTGGTCCAGTGGAAAGATGCCTGGTTGCTGATGCTATGCGGAGTTGCAGAATGGCGGTTCGATCCCCCGACCGGGAGACGGTGTTCAACAAATTAAACTAATGGGTGCATGACTGTCGGCTAAGTTAGCACATGGAAATTGAAGCCGCACGTTGCCAGTGCATCAAAAAATATATATATATATATATATATATATATATATATATATATATATATATATATATATATATATATATATACTGCCAGAGCCGTGCTGGAGTCAGAGTACAATAGGCCTAAAAGCCTAGGATTGAATTGTGGCGGGTGCATCCACAGATAGCCCCATATGAGTCGTCAGTGCATCAATAAAATAAAAATACATATGGTCCAGCGGAAAGATGCCTGGTTGCTGATGCTATGCAGAGTTGCAGAATGGCGGTTCGATCCCCCAACCGGGAGATGGTGATCAACAAATTAAACTAATGGGTGCATCACTGTCGGCTAAGTTAGCACATGGAAATTGAAGCCCCACATTGCCAGTGCGTCAATAAAATAAAAATACATATGGTCCAGTGGAAAGATGCCTGGTTGCTGATGCTATGCGGAGTTGCAGAATGGCGGTTCGATCCCCTGACCGGGAGACGGTGATCAACAAATTAAACTAATGGGTGCATGACTGTCGGCTAAGTTAGCACATGGAAATTGAAGCCGCACGTTGCCAGTGCGTTAATAAAATAAAAAATACATATACTGCCAGAGCCGTGATGGAGTCAGAGTACAATAGGCATAAAAGTCTAGGATTGATTGTGGCAGATGCATCCACAGATAGTCCCATATGAATCGTCAGTGTGTCAGTATATCAGACATGTGAAAGATGGTCTGCCAATCCTTGACTTTATAGTCTTGGTGCGGTGGTCCAGTGGAAAGATGCCTGGTTGCTGATGCTATGCGGAGTTGCAGAATTGCGGTTCGATCCCCCGACCGGGAGATGGTGATCAACAAATTAAACTAATGGGTGCATGACTGTCGGCTAAGTAAGCACATGGAAATTGAAGCCGCACGTTGCCAGTGCGTCAATAAAATAAAAAAATACATATACTGCCAGAGCCGTGCTGGAGTCAGAGTACAATAGGCATAAAAGCCTAGGATTGATTGTGGGAGATACATCCCAAAGATAGTCCCATATGAATCGTCAGTGTGTCAGTATATCAGACATGTGAAAGCTGGTCGGCCAATCCTTGAATTTATAGTCTTGGTGCGGTGGTCCAGTGGAAAGATGCCTGGTTGCCGATGCTATGCGGAGTTGCAGAAGGGCGGTTCGATCCCCCGACCGGGAGATGGTGAGCAACAAATTAAACTAATGGGTGCATGACTGTCGGCTAAGTTAGCACATGGAAATTGAAGCCGCACGTTGCCAGTTAGTCAATAAAATAAAAAAATACACATACTGCCAGAGCCGTGCTGGAGTCAGAGTACAATAGGCATAAAAGCCTAGGATTGATTGTGGCAGATGCATCCACAGATAGTTCCATATGAATCGTCAGTGTGTCAGTATATCAGACATGTGAAAGCTGGTCAGCCAATCCTTGACTTTATAGTCTTGGTGCGGTGGTCCAGTGGAAAGATGCCTGGTTGCTGATGCTATGCGGAATTGCAGAATGGCAGTTCGATCCTCCGACCAAAAGATGGTGATCAACAAATTAAACTAATGGGTGCATGACTGTCGGCTAAGTTAGCACATGGAAATTGAAGCCGCACGTTGCCAGTGCGTCAATAAAATAAAAAAATACATATACTACCAGAGCCGTGCTGGAGTCAGAGTACAATAGGCATAAAAGCCTAGGATTGATTGTGGCAGATGCATCCACAGATAGTCCCATATGAATCGTCAGTGTGTCAGTATATCAGACATGTGAAAGATGGTCTGCCAATCCTTGACTTTATAGTCTTGGTGCGGTGGTCCAGTGGAAAGATGCCTGGTTGCTGATGCTATGCGGAGTTGCAGAATGGCGGTTCGATCCCCAGACCGGGAGATGGTGATCAACAAATTAAACTAATGTGTGCATGATTGTCGGCTAAGTCGGCACATGGAAATTGAAGCCGCACGTTGACAGTGCGTCAATTAAATAAAAATGCATATACTGCCAGAGCCATGCTGGAGTCAGAGTACAATAGGCGTAAAAGCCAAGGATTGATTGTGGCGGATGCATCCACAGATAGTCCCTTATGAATCGTCAGTGTGTCAGTATATCAGACATGTGAAAACTGGTCGCCCAATCCTTGACCTTTAGTCTTGGTGCGGTGGTCCAGTGGAAAGATGCCTGGTTGCTGATGCTATGTGGAGGTGCAGAATGGCGGTTCGATCCCCCGACCGGGAGATGGTGATCAACAAATTAAACTAATGGGTGCATGACTGTCGGCTAAGTTAGCACATGGAAATTGAAGCCGCACGTTGCCAGTGCATCAATAAAATAAAAATACATATACTGCCAGAGCCGTGCTGGAGTCAGAGTACAATAGGCGTAAAAGCCTAGGATTGAATTGTGGCGGGTGCATCCACAGATAGTCCCATATGAATCGTTAGTGTGTCAGTATATCAGACATGTGAAAGCTGGTCGGCCAATCCTTGACTTTTTAGTCTTGGTGCGGTGGTCCAGTGGAAAGATGCCTGGTTGCTGTTGCTATGCAGAGTTGCAGAATGGCGGTTCGATCCCCCAACCGGGAGATGGTGATCAACAAATTAAACTAATGGGTGCATCACTGTCGGCTAAGTTAGCACATGGAAATTGATGCCGCACGTTGCCAGTGCATCAATAAAATAAAAATACATATGGTCCAGTGAAAAGATGCCTGGTTGCTGATGCTATGTGGAGTTGCAGAATGGCGGTTCGATCCCCCGACCGGGAGACGGTGTTCAACAAATTAAACTAATGGGTGCATGACTGTCGGCTAAGTTAGCACATGGAAATTGAAGCCGCACGTTGCCAGTGCATCAAAAAAAAAAAATATATATATATATATATATATATATATATATATATATATATATATATATATATATATATATACTGCCAGAGCCGTGCTGGATTCAGAGTACAATAGGCCTAAAAGCCTAGGATTGAATTGTGGCGGGTGCATCCACAGATAGCCCCATATGAATCGTCAGTGCATCAATAAAATAAAAATACATATGGTCCAGCGGAAAGATGCCTGGTTGCTGATGCTATGCAGAGTTGCAGAATGGCGGTTCGATCCCCCAACCGGGAGATGGTGATCAACAAATTAAACTAATGGGTGCAACACTGTCGGCTAAGTTAGCACATGGAAATTGAAGCCCCACATTGCCAGTGCGTCAATAAAATAAAAATACATATGGTCCAGTGGAAAGATGCCTGGTTGCTGATGCTATGCGGAGTTGCAGAATGGCGGTTCGATCCCCTGACCGGGAGACGGTGATCAACAAATTAAACTAATGGGTGCATGACTGTCGGCTAAGTTAGCACATGGAAATTGAAGCCGCACGTTGCCAGTGCGTTAATAAAATAAAAAATACATATACTGCCAGAGCCGTGATGGAGTCAGAGTACAATAGGCATAAAAGTCTAGGATTGATTGTGGCAGATGCATCCACAGATAGTCCCATATGAATCGTCAGTGTGTCAGTATATCAGACATGTGAAAGCTGGTCGGCCAATCCTTGACTTTATAGTCATGGTGCGGTGGTCCAGTGGAAAGATGCCTGGTTGCTGATGTTATGCGGAGTTGCAGAATGGCGGTTCGATCCCCCGACCGGGAGATGGTGATCAACAAATTAAACTAATGGGTGCATGACTGTCGGCTAAGTTAGCACATGGAAATTGAAGCCCCACATTGCCAGTGCGTCAATAAAATAAAAATACATATGGTCCAGTGGAAAGATGCCTGGTTGCTGATGCTATGCGGAGTTGCAGAATGGCGGTTCGATCCCCTGACCGGGAGACGGTGATCAACAAATTAAACTAATGGGTGCATGACTGTCGGCTAAGTTAGCACATGGAAATTGAAGCCACACGTTGCCAGTGCGTTAATAAAATAAAAAATACATATACTGCCAGAGCCGTGATGGAGTCAGAGTACAATAGGCATAAAAGTCTAGGATTGATTGTGGCAGATGCATCCACAGATAGTCCCATATGAATCGTCAGTGTGTCAGTATATCAGACATGTGAAAGCTGGTCGGCCAATCCTTGACTTTATAGTCATGGTGCGGTGGTCCAGTGGAAAGATGCCTGGTTGCTGATGTTATGCGGAGTTGCAGAATGGCGGTTCGATCCCCCGACCGGGAGATGGTGATCAACAAAATAAACTAATGGGTGCATGACTGTCGGCTAAGTTAGCACATGGAAATTGAAGCCGCACGTTGCCAGTGCGTCAATAAAATAAAAATACATACATTTTCATGATCTGGCAACATAGTAAGAAAGCATTCACCGAATTCTGGCCATTCTGAATAATCATGATCCGAAAATCAAACTAAAAGCTCAAATTGATGAGATGTCCGTAGATTTCCTGGATGTAACCTTATACAAAGGTATATATAAATTATGAAACAACTGGTTACTTAGACTACAAAGTTTATTTTAAGCCAACTGACTCCCATCAACTACTTCACAAGAAATCATTCCATCCACCGCATACTTTCAAGGGACAAATAATCCGCTTTCATAGAAATTCGAGTGATAGGAAAAACATTGAATCATCATGTTCGACCTTATTCAAAGCTCTCAGACCGAGAGGGTACTCTTCTCGGTTCCTACTTAAAATAAATTCTGAAACTTTGCGTAATTTGGAACTCATTGCGGATAATGCCAGAAATTATCGGCCTACCAAAATTTGTCATAATCGTCCGATTGTAGGTGAAGGAGGATCTCGGAAATGCGAAAAGAAAAGGTGTAAATTGGATAAATTTCTTCCTTCCCAGAGTACATTCACAAGCTTTCAAAACAAAAGCAAATTTCAAATTCGGTCAATTTTAGATTGTGATTCTGAAAATGTCATTTATTTAATTTCATGCAAATTGTGTCAAAAGCAGTATGTCGGCGAAACTAAAAATCCACTAAGATGGCATGCAACTAGACACCTCTCAGATATTAGACAAGAGGAAGACACAAATGTGGCTGAACATTTTAATCTTCCTGATCATTCAGTCCCTCGTGACTTTGAAATTATGCCTATCGAACAGCTACCTCTTTCTGACACAACAGAGGAAACTGCCAAACAAAGAAAACTAAGAGAATCGTTCTGGATTAAACAATTAGAAACACAATGGCTCAGGGGCATAAATTCTGACCCAGGCCTCTTAGATCAAAGAGAGATTATCCCATTTACTCTCACATACAATCGAAAAAATGTTGAAATTGCCAAAATCCTAAAAAATGAATATCACAAATTACAGGACAATCTTAGACAACCTTTCAACAAGCGCCCAGTAATTGCATTTAAGAAAAATTCGAATCTACGTGACATCTTAGTAAAAGCCAAACTGAAATAGGTTTTCAAAATACCACTTAGTGATTTATCATTGTGTGACAATTAGGCCATATGGCGTCTCTAAAACAAAATGACAATCTGAAGGAATAAAATAAACAAGAATTTTTTCAATTTTGAAAATTCTGAGCCGGTGCGTTTGACAATATCATATACATACTTGCCAGTGCCAGTTTCGTTATTTTATTACTTTATAAATCCACTTGTATATAACATTCGTCCACATCGTCAGGCAATCTGTCAGTCCTTCCTTAGATCCACCTAGTAAAAGGTATATAGAAATCTCATAAAGGGTTAAATTGAACCTATTATCACTTTTTGAATTGCATAATTGTTTGAACAAGAAAACTGTCGTTCAGTCCATCCTTCCTCCCTCTATCCTTCCTCCCTTCTATCCGTTATTCTGTCCTTCCTCCCTTCATTCATTCACTCTTTCCCTTATTCCTTCATTCCTTTCAGCCTTCCTTCCAGCTTTCCATCCACCTCAGTTCGTTCGTTCGTTCCTTCTTTCCTTCGTTCGTTCGTTCGTTCGTTCGTTCGTTCGTTCGTTCGTTCATTCGTTAGTTCGTTCCTTTCCTTTTTCCTTCCACGCTATCTACTCCTTCCGCCCTACTTCCTCGTTCCTTCCTCCCTCCCTCCTTCTTCCCTCCCTCTCCATCCCTTCATTCATTCATTCATTCCTCCCTCTCCATCCCTTCATTCATTCATTCCTCCCTCTCCATCCCTTCCTTCATTCCTTCCTTCCTTCCGGCTTTCATCCCTTTCATCTTTCCTTCCTTCTATCATCCCATCCTTCCTTCAAGCTCTCATTCCTCCCATACTTCCTCCCCATACCCTTCCTTCCATCTTTCCCTCCATTCTTCCATCATGGTGGGTTGGTTGGTTGATTGGGTGGTGGATTGGATGGTTGGTTGCTTGTTTGGGTGGATGGGTGGTTGGTTGGGTGGTTGGTTGGGGGTCGATTGGCTGGTTGATTGGTTGCGTAATTTGTTGGGTGGTTGGGTGGTTGATTGGGTGGTTGGTTGATTAGGTGGTTCGTTGGGTGGGTGGTTGATTGGTTGGGTAATTGGTTAGCTATGTCCATCCTTCTTTCCTTCTATCCATGTATCATTCAATCATGCGATTTATTTGTTCATTTATCAGTTTTAGGGAGAAAATTAGTCACAGAAAATGACTTTATTCTCAAAGCAATGATAATCATTGAAACCAATGCCCATGGAAACTGTTGACATTTGAGTAATTATATTACAAAGCAAAAACATTTTAAATCAAAATTACTCATTCAGATCAAAGATTTTCAAATAAGGCCATCAATCACTTATTTCTTTTAAATGTTTTCTTTGCATTCCAAATTATTTATTATACTTTGAAAAGGTCACTTAAGTGCCTTTCAAATGACCTCATGGTTCACATCAAAGTTAGATTACTAGTTATCTTTGAACCATTGAGCAGTCCGCCGCTAAGCCATTGAAAGTAGCTCAATCTTTGACACCTTTCCAAAGTGAAACCAACTCATTTATCCTGAGCTCAATTAGTCAACAATATATTATTACAATGAGTTATAACACCTTATTAGCGGCATGTGCCTCAAAGCAAACAACTTAGTAACTTTAAAGAAAATGATTATGTCTCAAAAACATTCACTTGCCCAATAAATAGTAGGGCAAACTGTTGGACTGGTAGATTTGTCTAATAGGCTGCTGAAGAAGTGTATCAACACGAAACGCGTCCAGCCCTCTGACGATGTGAAAAATTTAATTATTGTGTATTCCTGTGTATTTCTGTGTATTCCTGTGTAGTACTGTATTCCTGTATTGCTGTGAGTAAGTTATAATATTTATATTGTTATTTCTGTATTGATGGTTCTTAGGGATTAAATATTAACATGTCATTAATCATTGTAAAGTGTGCGCCTGTTTACATTGTTAACTGATTGACTGTCTGAGTGTATCCTACTGATTAAGTGATTAGTTGATGGTGTCTGACTTGATTGCGTGAATACGTGATTGATTGATTGATTGTGATTAGTTGCTTGTTTGTCAGGTTGGTTGATTAATTGATTGAATGATTGCGTGATTAACGGGTTTATCGATTATGAGTATTTCTGATTGATTGATTGATCAATATCATTGATTGGTTGTTTGAGTGTGTGAGTGACAGATTGGGGGAGCGACAGATTGAGTAAAATTGATTAAGATTGATTAAGATTGATTAAGATTGATTAAGATTGATTAAGATTGATTAAGATTGATTAAGATTGATTAAGATTGATTAAGATTGATTAAGATTGATTAAGATTGATTAAGATTGATTAAGATTGATTAAGATTGATTAAGACTGATTAAGACTGATTAAGACTGATTGAGATTGATTGAGATTGATCGAGATTGATCGAGATTGATCGAGATTGATCGAGATTGATCGAGATTGATCGAGATTGATCGAGATTGATCGAGATTGATCGAGATTGATCGAGACTGATCGAGATTGATCGAGATTGATCTGACTGAGAAGTATACTATGGCCAGGGATGGTGCGGGATGTGAATCGCATCACAACCCGTCTGCCCAAGCCCGACTAGTCAAGGTGTACTATATGGTGATCCAGTGCTTTCAAAATATTTGTATTTTGAGCAACCACCTCAGGTTGGATAATTTGCCTAATGGCTTAGGCCAGAAGGTAAGGGATCTAAGTAAGTTTCTGAAGTCGGCCATGCCAAATGAGGATATCCTCCTTGACATTTGGTCGGTGAACTCTGAGTGGGCAAAATCAATGGTGAGAACGCTGATTGGTCATCATAACTGTCAGCTAGGGTGTTTAAGGTCCCAGATCCTCTCCGCCCAAGACCATCCCAACCTTGACTTCGGCCTCGCTAAGTCCATTGCCATCCGCTGGGCCAAGAACAATCATGGTAGAAAACTCAGTGGAAGCGCTATTGCAGCATTCTATGATTTCATTAGGCCTATTGACCCACATTTCCGTTCGACTGTTGGCACAAAAAATGTTACGCCAAAGCGTAAACCAACAGTCGAACAGATATGTGTGGCTCCACCCTCCCAGGCTAGGAAGAGAGTAAGATCGCCCACTGAGGTTTCACCACCCCTTAAACGTCTAAATGACAGACCATCCCCATGTAATTATTCGCCTGTTGACCCGCTCTTGATCCCTCTCAGTGAATCGCCAACACCACCAACTATGTCACCGTTTCCACCTGATGATCTTGCACCTCTACCACAGCGCGCAGAAAAGCCACCTGTAGCAAAGATTCCACAACCTCGTTTCACACCATCTCCGTTTTGTAAGCCCAGAAGACCCACCCGTCCCACTGAGCCAGAGAAGAACACCTTTTGGAAATTCCGGAACGAGACGACGATATTACGATTGAAACGACGATATTACGATTGAAACGACGATATTACGATTGAAACGACGATTTTATGATTGAGACGACGAGATCGCGATTGAGACGACAATATGATGATTGAGACGACGATATTATGATTGACACAACAATATCACGATTGGGACGACAATATCACGCTTGAGACGATGATATTATGACTGAGACGATGATATTGTGATTGAGACGACTATATAATGATTGAGACGACGATATCACGATTGAGACGACGAAATTATGATTGAGACGACGATATCACGATTGAAAGCACGATATTATGATTCAGATGACGATATTATGACTGAGACGAGATATCACGATTAAGACGACGAAATTATGATTGCGACAACGATATTATATTTGAGACGACGAGATCACGATTGAAACGACGAGATTACAATTGAGACGCCGATATCACGATTGAACCGACGATATTACAATTGAGACGCCGATATCACGATTGAGACGCCGATATCACGATTGAGACGACGATATTATGATTGAGATGAAGATATTATGATTGAGACGGCGATATCACAATTGAAACGACGATATTACAATTGAGACGCCGATATCACGATTGGGACGACGATATTATGATTGAGACGAAGATATCATGATTGAGACAGCGATATTATGATTGTGACGACGATATCACAATTGAAACGACGATATTATGATTGAGACGAAGATATCATGATTAAGACAACGATATTATGATTCAGACGACGATATTATAATTAATACCGCGAACCCTCAAAATAGGACAATATGACCAATGATTTGAAATGCTAGAATTACTGTCTACTGTTGGATAAATTGGTGTGACCACGCCACCAATTAATATACGTTAGGGTATGTACCTACGTACGTACATACGTACGGGCATACGTACGGGCGTACGTACGTGCGTCAAACGTACATATGTATGTACGTATGTAAGTAGTGAGTGTGTGCGTGTGTGTATTATTATTATTATTATTATTATTATTATTATTATTATTATTATTATTATTATTAACGCTGAACCAATTCAGGCAGTTGCTGAAGTCAAACATATTGGGTAAAACTGACGAAAAGCTGGTAGATGTGTTTCGTCCACCTCAGCCCCTCAACCAGAGGGTGGTTCTAACCAACAATTATTTAGGACAGTCCAGTGGATGCGACTCCTCAGTTCTGACATCTAACATGCTGAGGATTATCATATACTACTACTACTACTACTACTACGACTGCTGCTGCTGCTGCTGCTGCTGCTGCTACCTTTGCTGCTGCTGCTACTATTACTACTACTACTACTACTACTACTACTACTACTACTACTACTACTACTACGACTACTACTACTACTACTGCTGCTACTGGTGCTGCTACTACTACTACTACTACTACTACTACTACTACTACTACTACTACTACTACTACTACTACTACTACTACTACTACTACTACTACTACTACCACTACTACTGCTGCTATCAATACCAATACCACACCACCATTTATTATTATTATTATTATTATTATTATTATTATTATTATTATTATTATTATTATTATTATTATTATGGTTGGGACCCTATTGTTTTCGTTCGGATTGTTATTATTTTGTTCCATCCCTTTGCTAAAAAATGCTATAACTTGAAAACTTCAGTCGGGAAATAAACGAAACTTCATAGGCTATTGGGAAGTAATATGGGCCAGGTTTTGACACCAAAGGAATCTGCTTGTCCGATTGTGTTGCGGCCATCTTGGAGTTCGTTAACTTTTTCGCGGCTTTTCAAAATTCTTCTCTGAAACCACCGAGAATTTTGATCAGCAACTCAGCATTTAGTATATAGATGAGGACCAGAACAAAAATCGTTGAAGAGAACTTGATTGGGCCTGCGGTTCGGCTGCCATCTTGATGACGTCATATATATGTTAATTATTTTGCGGATATTAAGAGCGCTGAAACGACCAGGTCGATTGCATCAATCGAAACTCAGAGGCTAGTATCTCGGTTCGGCCGAGAATAAAAATCCTTTAAGAGAACTTGATTGGCTTCTGACTGTGGCGTCTCGCTTGGTAACGTCAGAACATACCATATGGTCTTTTTCTCTAAGGCTACTAGACACTTTTTTCGGAAATTTGTACAATATCATAATGCATCAGGGCCAAGTCAAATTTGCCGAAGAGAGATCTAGATTTCCAAAACATTGCCGCAACCCGCCAATGAAAGGTGAGCATTTCGGCGGCAATTTTGCACTTTTTTATTAGATGGAATTTGACAGTGAAAATGGGTAAAACCATCTTCTGATTTCAAATTTGTTTGTTTCGAACGTGTGAGACAAAACGATCGCAGGCCATCTTGGATTTCCCGTGACCTGAAAAAAGAGAATCTTTTGATATTTTATTCACGTTTTGGGCCGTCCAGCTTGAAAGTTGGCCGTCTTCTAGCACTGTGTAGCCCACGTCTTGACCTAAAGACATGTTTGTCCATTAAGCGGAATTCTCGAAAAGCCGGAATAAGGAATTTTTTGGGAGAGTGCTGGAAATTATACTTCTAGAAGGGTTGATAAGTGGGAATTCTGCCATGCCGGAGGTACAATATGCGCCTATCGAATGCTGGAAGAAAGTCGTTAGCGAACATATTAACGTTTCTGTTACTGCAAATATGCTTACTGGCCTCTATTTCCGTGATTTGCCGATAAATGGTGCAATACTAGGCCGATTGTTTCGGTGTATGATTTATCTAATTCAGAGTAAGATCACCTATCAGGGCTCGTTTACAGAACTCGAATATCACAGACGGTTCGCGAGATATAGGTTTTTGGCTGTGCTGATTTCAAAAGTGTCCAATCATTTCCTTAGCGTCCAGGTTAGCCCCATAGCAACCAAAATGCGTCCCATGGCAACCAATTTTGCGATAAGAATTGGTCTATATAGGTTTTCAGGTAAGCCGATTCAGAATATAACACTTTCGAAAGTGTCCGACCAGTTGAGTAGATCTGAGATTATTATTATTATTATTATTATTATTATTATTATTATTATTATTATTATTATTATTGGCCAAATTTAATATACCCAATATATCGATGGGTTCCCTACGCCGTCTGTGTGTCTGTCTGTTTGTTTGTCAGCGTCCAATCTTGCTTACTGTTATATCTCAGGATCGGTTCACCAGAATGGGAGTGAACTTGGACACATGCTTCCATTTATCAAGGGGATGGATCACAATGGTACTGAGGTCATGAGGTCACGGTTCAAAGGCATTCTGAACTTGGTACAAAACTATTTTAACGGACAAGGTTTTTGTTTAGATCAACATACTGTCTTATATCTCGGCATGGCTTCATCCTATCGGTACTAAACTTGGACACATGCCTCCTTATATCAAGCGGAACGAGCCATTTGACATTGAGGTCCAAATTCAAGGTCACTGTGATCTTGGTATAAGACTTCATTTTTATGGTGAAGTTTTTGGCTTAGCTCAACATATGGTCTTATATCACAGGATTGGTTCGCGCTATTGAGACTAAACATATGCTTCCTTATAGAGGGGAAACCAGTACAATGATGTTCAGGTCAAACTTCAAGGTCACTGTGAACTTGGAAGACAACTAGTTTTACAGTTACGTTTTTGGTTTAGATCAACATATCTTCATATATCTCGACATGGCTTCACCTTATTGGGACTAAACATGGGCATATTGTTCCTTGTATCGAGGGGATGCCGCACATTGCTAATGAGGTCAAAGGTCAATATCATTGTACCATTTGACTTGTTTAAAATGCAGACTAGCACTATTACCAGTAGATTCTTAGATCATTTTGCCTTTATCTCAGAATTGGCCAAATTATTGTGACTAAGCATGGTAATACTGATACCGCAAAAAAGATATTCATACTTCTGAGGTCAAGGTCATTGTGATCTTGATACAAATCTAGATTTGCATTTGGAAACGCCAAGATTTTCGCCAAGATCCTGTCAGTGTAACAATGACGTTTTATTATTATTATTATTATTATTATTATTATTATTATTATTATTATTATTATTAGGCTTCCAAGAGCGAAGCTCCGGAAGACTAGAATAATTGTTCTGTTTATTATTATTAGGCTTCCAAGAGCGAAGCTCTGGAAGACTAGAGTAATTGTTCTGTTTATTATTATTATTATTATTATTATTATTATTATTATCATTATTATTATTATTATTATTAGGCTTCCAAGAGCGAAGCTCTGGAAGACTACAGTGATTGTTCCGTTTATTATTATTATTATTATTATTATTATTATTATTATTATTATTCTACCGCCAGCCATTTCCAGCAAGTAAATTGAACCAAAACTCCGAAACCGTCAAGCAAATTGAATCAAAACTCAGAATATATGGTTGAGATCACCCCCTGAATCAAAATAGCTAAACAGAGCCTGATTGGCTCAGGACATTGGCGGCCATATTGATGACGTCATAGATGACAAAATAATCTTCTCCTCTGGAACTTCTGAAGCGATCTGGCTAAGATATTTGGGAAATATAATTAGTCCATGGCGCCAAGTGAAATTTGTTCACAAAAACTGGATTGGTAAAACAGTATCGCCACTGTGGACCAATCCAATTCGAGAATTTGGGGGCCATTTTGAACTTTTTTTATTTGATAGATTTGGATGGAGAAAATTGCTATACATATGTTAGTTGACCATCTGCATCGTGTCTTTTAAAATGAACGAGATCCATCTGTAAAGGGCGGAAATATTTAGATTTTAATTTTCCTCTTTATTATGTAGTAGAAGACAGTTTGCTATAGGATCTACTAAAAATGATTAATGTGACATTTGATTTTCATTTTATATCTCGTTACTATGGGGGTAATAAATGACAATTGCGACTGTATATGCTCTAGGCAAACAGATTAATATAATGGGGATTTAATTGCCATTTAATACCAGTTGACCATCTGCCAGATTAACCCATGAATGTATTAATGTCAATATAAAACTTGCACTTAATGTAGATGCTAAGGATAGCTGATGAATATTTTTCTAAACAATTTGACAGGAAATTGTTCCTGCCTATTAAACCGTCTACTGGTGAAATATTAGATTTTGTATTAACCCTTATACTGCAGAATGTTAACTTTTATTTCATTGATTTTGTACTAATTTTCCAGTATCCATTAAAAAATATTGGAAAGGTAAATTATCACACACTTCGTATATTTTTTACTGCTGAATGGCCAATCCCTAATTACCCTATTTACTGCTGAATGGCCAATCATCTAGCTGAATTTTGTGACCAGTTTTGTGTCTGTATATAAATCTTCTCCACAGCCACCTAAGTGATTGATCCGAATGACAAGTATAAATATCTAGAGCAGTTACTAAAACGTGAATTTCACCAAAGAACATTTGTATACAATTTGTAAACATTGATCCCTGAATTTCATGCAACATGTTGAATATTTTGAAACTAATTTGACTGTGTGTTGTTGCTGCAACAACGCCCAGTGAAATAGTTTCAAAATATTCAACATAATGTTAAAAACATAGGGCCTTAACCCTCTTATGATGAAGCCGGCCAAACCGGCCTCTGCACGGGTCTTGAGGAATGTCGATTAGTAGGCCAAGTGAAAACTATTTCTGAAAATTTACCACTGGAATGACTGGCTCGGTAGGCGAGCCAGTCATTCCAGTGGCAAAATTTCAAAATACAATTTTTTTGGCCTGCAATAAGACATTCAACAAGAAAATGTTTTTTTGACAAGGTTTAGTCATTAAAGGGTTAAATGTTAAGGACATAGGGCTTACAATTTGTACAATTGATGGCCATTATAACCCTGTCTAGCATAGCTAGAAATCGGAGGGGCATTGCTGGTAATGGATACCTCTATGTTTTATGACTGTAATAAATAAACAACAAGGCTCGCTAACTGGTCCCATCAGACTATGGGACATATTCAGTATTTTAAAGATTCATTTGGAACGAGATTACATTATAGAGTACCTTAAGTTATTTAATAATTTTATGTCCCTCTCTTCCTGTGATAGCACTATGAAAGAATGCGCACACCAGGCAGTGTTTGACGAGCTGTGTCAGAGGGCTTATCTGAGTTAAATATCACTGATGTGCATAGCAGCAAATGCAGTGCATTAAGGTCAATCTATGGACAGTAACATCATTATTTTTAAGTTCATGGCAAATTATGAGCCTCGGTCTCCAAAATCATTTCTTTTTTTCAACTGCCCTGTATTAACCCGCCTTTACTGACAAATTCTTAAGCTCCCAATGAGATCGTTATTGACAGAATTATAATGTTGATTCCGAACAGAAATATACTGAAAATTATTGTTGACTAGGGTATCAACAACATGCAGCCAAATTGTTTTTTTAAATCAGCCAAATCGTTTTAGGTTTCTTTGATAACTGTTCTGAAAATAGAATGAAATAGACTGTTACACTGTTTATTCATTTGAACAAGCAATCATGAAATGATTTACTGTCATGTAAAGAATGAGCCCAATGATAGGGGTCAAACCACAGTGGGTGGGGGTGATAATTACCCTGCATAGAAAAGGCTAGCATTTCAATTTCGCACTGATCTCAACACAATTATTTATCCAATGATCGATTTAAAAGTGCTTTTATTTCTGAATATAGTTGTGCGGAGAACCAACTTAATGTTTTGAAAGAACGTTGACTGAATGTTGTTGCTACCTAAGGAAACAATTACGTTCAGTCAAATTGTTTTTAAGTAACCAGCTAGGGCATTTTTCCAGGAACTGGTGATGAATTGAGCATTGAGCAGGGTTAAATAGATAATCGATGCATTGAGCAGGGTTAAATAGATAGTCAGAGAAGTGATATCAATAAACGTCCAAATGCAAAATTAACCCGTTTCCTTCTAGCAGGGCTGAAGAAACTAGTGAAATTATGCCACAACTGCTTGTATGTATTGAAACAAGACTGAATATTTGTGAGAAATCTTGTAGCCTGCTTGACAATTATCGTATTATGTTTGTTGAAACCTGTTGCTATTTAGGGTAGCAGCAACTTTCAGTCATGAGTATTTAACTGTAAGGAACTGAAATATTTAATATGATGATTGTCCGAGTTTGTTTACATTTCTCTCTGCGTATATAACGAGTTGTTGCTTCGCCGCCAATTCACTCACCACCCACCCCCGTATGTAATGCTATTTTGTCACATGTAATGAAGCCACTCTATTTTGCGCCATTATGGAGTTTGTTTGGACAATTATGTTGCTGGAATGAGTTGCTAAATTGTTGCTATCAATTCAGTCACATTGGCCGGAATTCAATAAGGATGTTTAAACCAGGTTTAGCCTAAACCGGGTAACAAATCACAAAGTAATTGCGATGTTAGTTTTATAGATAGGGCGATATCTCCAACTTTCCATTGTTTGAGAGCTAGGTCACGCCCCGTGCAAGATGTGTAGCCTAAATTAAGTTTTAAATAATTGCCCATGTTCTATGTCTATTCACCGCCATGCCCAATCTGGCCCGGTTGTAGCGTAAGCGCTGAGGCTGATATTCCTCCACGCTTGGACAATCTGTATTAGTGAGAGAACTCAAAGCCGATGGTATGATTTTGTCCAAATTGCGCCGTAGATTGGAATTTATATAGTCAATGATAGTATTTAATTATGCACCTATGATCATTCCGTTGCTGAATTATGTTGCAAAAACTTAGCACAAAACACCGGCATTATTTTTAGAGGTCCAATTTGGTAGTTTGTTCATTATTGAAGCTAGTCAATTTGGGTTGTTTTTGGCTCCTGATCATGAAAGGGTCTGTATTGCAAACTACTTGTACACTGCCGTTAATAAAGAAGTGTGCGCCTGTACCGCAATTCTGGCCAACGTAAGGTGCACATAAAATTAACTCACCAATTTCGATTGCCCCCTACACATTTTGTGGCTGTTTTTTAAATTATAGTGTTCCAATGTTTCTTTTTGATGATGATGTTGCGGAATGTTGTTGCTCTCGGGCACAGCAGCAGCATCTTAGCAACCGGGAATTCAGAAGCATCGGCCACGCTGTTTAAAGGGTGGGACAAATTGGGTATTTTTGAAATCTGTAATCAAATGTCATGACATTTTAAATACGCAAGGCTGTTCATTTTGACGTTGCAAGGTCATACACATATATCAATGTATTAGATGATGTTAGTGCATGCATTTTGCACTCGGTACCATTCCATCTTGTGTCAACATACAATAGGATCACATTATAATATAATACAGAGAGAGAGAGGACGGCATTGAGGGAATGCGGGAGAGGATGGCAGGAGCGAGGGAGGGATTGCGGGAAGGGAGAAGTGGAGGAGCAGGAGACGGTGGGGAGTGAGGGTGGAGAGACAGAGAGGATAATGTTTCATAAATAGTCTTCTTTCGATATGCAAACGGACATTTTCCAAGACTACCACAGAAGCCGTTTTGGTCAGCTTAAGCATTAAAGAGTTAACTAGATAGATAGAGTTATTGCACAATAGGCAATTGACCTTTGAGTGAATACAATGCTATTTATTATGCATTGCATGGCGGACAAATTATTTGCATTGTGTCCACACAGATGTCGCAACCCCCTCCTCCGACACCCCCCCCCTACCCACCCCTTGAACACACACTTGCAGCGCGCGCATGCTTTGTATGTGGATAACTATTACAAATGTGGTGGAAAAGGTACTATAATATATGCTGACATTTACTCCTTTATTGACCAAGTTTAGTCAATGAATACATTGTTATTGAAGGCAGCAACAGCATTCACTAAAACATAGATGCTGATGTATGTTGATGGTGGTTTTTTAAGTATTAGCGGTCAATTGCCGTATAGGATCACATGACCTTTATTACGGGTTGTTTTAAAAACATAGCTATTGGTGATTGTTTCTTAACTATTAGCGAGGGAGATAGAGTTGCATCAACTTAATATAATATATCATTATGTTCCAGCCCTAATACGTCTACAATGGCTAATTGCAACATGTGTTTGTTGCAACGGTCCTGTTCTGAAGCTTTGAAATACTAAATGATATCGGTTGCATGTTGGTATTGCTGCTAGTTGATGAAAAATTAATAGAGTTACATAACGCATAGCGACATGTGAACGCGAAACGTGCATAAATTCTGGGAAATTTGGATAAATCACTACGGTTGGTTGGGGGTTGGTTGGCTGGTTGATTGGTTGCGTAATTTGTTGGGTGGGTGGATGGTTGGGGGGTTTTCGGGGTTGGGTGGTTGGGTGGTTGGGTGGTTGATGGGTGGTTGGTTGATTAGGTGGTTCGTTGGGTGGGTGGTTGATTGGTTGGGTAATTGGTTAGCTATGTCCATCCTTCTTTCCTTCTATCCATGTATCATTCAATCATGCGATTTGTTTGTTCATTTATCAGTTTTATGGAGAAAATTAATCACAGAAAATGACTTTATTCTCAAAGCAATGATAATCATTGAAACCAATGCCCATGGAAACTGTTGACATTTGAGTAATTATATTACAAAGCAAAAACATTTTAAATCAAAATTACTCATTCAGATCAAAGATTTTCAAACAAGGCTATCAATCACTTATTTCTTTTAAATGTTTTCTTTGCATTCCAAATTATTTATTATGCTTTGAAAAGGTCACATAAGTGCCTTTCAAATGACCTCATGGTTCACATCAAAGTCAGATTACTAGTTATCTTTGAACCATTGAGCAGTCCGCCGCTAAGTCATTGAAAGTAGCTCAATCTTTGACACCTTTCCAAAAGTGAAACCAACTCATTTATCCTGAGCTCAATTAGTCAACAATATATTATTACAATGAGTTATACCACCTTATTAGCGGCATGTGCCTCAAAGCAAACAACTTAGTAACTTTAAAGAAAATGATTATGTCTCAAAAACATTCACTTGCCCAATAAATAGTAGGGCAAACTGTTGGACTGGTAGATTTGTCTAATAGGCTGCTGAAGAAGTGTATGAACACGAAACGCGTCCAGCCCTCTGACGATGTGAAAAATTTCATTATTGTGTATTCCTGTGTATTCCTGTGTATTTCTGTGTATTCCTGTGTAGTACTGTATTCCTGTATTGCTGTGAGTAAGTTATAATATTTATATTGTTATTTCTGTATTGATGGTTCTTAGGGATTAAATATTAACATGTCATTAATCATTGCTACTAACCATATTCCTTCCATTTCAGCTCTGTAAGTTAACCCCTCTTGAATTAGGAAATATAAAGACAGACCATCTGTCAAGATTTGTAAAGTGTGCGCCTGTTTACATTGTTAACTGATTGACTGTCTGAGTGTATCCTACTGATTAAGTGATTAGTTGATGGTGTCTGACTTGATTGCGTGAATACGTGATTGATTGATTGATTGTGATTAGTTGCTTGTTTGTCAGGTTGGTTGATTAATTGATTGATGTCGTGATTAACGGATTTATCGATTATGAGTATTTCTGATTGATTGATTGATCAATATCATTGATTGGTTGTTTGAGTGTGTGAGTGACAGATTGAGGGAGCGACAGATTGATTAAAATTGATTGAGATTGATTGAGATTGATTAAGATTGATTAAGATTGATTAAGACTGATCGAGATTGATCGAGATTGATCGAGATTGATCGAGATTGATCGAGATTGATCGAGATTGATCGAGATTGATCGAGATTGATCGAGATTGATCGAGATTGATCGAGATTGATCGAGATTGATTCAGATTGATTCAGATTTATTAAGATTAATTAAGATTGGCCTGACTGAGAAGTACACTATGGCCAGGGATGGTGCGGGTTGTGAATCGCATCACCACCCGTCTGCCCAAGCCCGCCTAGTCAAGGTGTACTATATGGTGATCCAGTGCTTTCACCATATTTGTATTTTGAGCAACCACCTCAGGTTGGATACTTTGCCTAATGGCTTAGGCCAGAAGGTCCGGGATCTAAGTAAGTTTCTGAAGTCGGCCATGCCAAATGAGGATATCCTCCTTGACATTTGGTCGGTGAACTCTGAGTGGGCAAAATCAATGGTGAGAACGCTGATTGGTCATCATAACTGTCAGCTAGGGTGTTTAAGGTCCCAGATCCTCTCCGCCCAAGACCATCCCAACCTTGACTTCGGCCTCGCTAAGTCCATTGCCATCCGCTGGGCCAAGAACAATCATGGTAGAAAACTCAGTGGAAGAGCTATAGCAGCATTCTATGATTTCAGTAGGCCTATTGACCCACATTTCCGTTCGACTGTTGGCACAAAAAATGTTACGCCAAAGCGTAAACCAACAATCGAACAGACATGTGTGGCTCCACCCTCCCAGGCTAGGAAGAGAGTAAGATCGCCCACTGAGGTTTCACCACCCCTTAAACGTCTAAATGACAGACCATCCCCATGTAATTATTCGCCTGTTGTCCCGCTCTTGATCCCTCTCTGTGAATCGCCAACACCACCAACTATGTCACCGTTTCCACGTGATGATCTTGCACCTATACCACAGCGCGCAGAAAAGCCACCTGTAGCAAAGATTCCACAACCTCGTTTCACACCATCTCCGTTTTGTAAGCCCAGAAGACCCACCCGTCCCACTGAGCCAGAGAAGAACACCTTTTGGAAATTCCGGAACGAGACGACGATATTACGATTGAAACGACGATATTACGATTGAAACGACGATATTACGATTGAAACGACGATATTATGATTGAGACGACAAGATCACGATTGAGACGACAATATGATGATTGAGACGACGATATTATGATTGACACAACAATATCACGATTGGGACGACAATATCACGCTTGAGACGATGATATTATGATTGAGACGATGATATTGTGATTGAGACGACTATATAATGATTGAGACGACGATATCACGATTGAGACGACGATATTATGACTGCGACGACGATATCACGATTGAGAGCACGATATTATGATTCAGATGACGATATTATGACTGAGACGAGATATCACGATTAAGACGACGAAATTATGATTGCGACAACGATATTATGATTGAGACGACGAGATCACCATTGAAACGACGAGATTACAATTGAGACGCCGATATCACGATTGAACCGACGATATTACAATTGAGACGCCGATATCACGATTGAGACGACGATATTATGATTGAGATGAAGATATTATGATTGAGAGGGCGATATCACAATTGAAACGACGATATTACAATTGAGACGCCGATATCACGATTGGGACGACGATATTATGATTGAGACGAAGATATCATGATTGAGACAGCGATATTATGATTGTGACGACGATATCACAATTGAAACCACGATATTATGATTGAGACGAGGATATCATGATTAAGACAACGATATTATGATTCAGACGACGATATTATAATTAATACCGCGAACCCCCAAAATAGGACAATATGACCAATGATTTGAAATGCTAGAATTACTGTCTACTGTTGGATAAATTGGTGTGACCACGCCACCAATTAATATACATTAGGGTATGTACCTACGTACGTACATACGTACGGGCATACGTACGGGCGTACGTACGTGCGTCAAACGTACATATGTATGTACGTATGTAAGTAGTGAGTGTGTGTGTGTGCGTGTGTGTATTATTATTATTATTATTATTATTATTATTATTATTATTATTATTATTATTATTATTAACGCTGAACCAATTCAGGCAGTTGCTGAAGTCAAACATATTGGGTAAAACTGACGAAAAGCTGGTAGATGTGTTTCGTCCACCTCAGCCCCTCAACCAGAGGGTGGTTCTGACCACCAATTATATAGGACAGTCCAGTGGATGCGACTACTCAGTTCTGATATCTAACCTGCTGAGGATTATCATATATCTATGCATTCTACAACTAATCATATGGATAGATTGATCAATCAGATACAGATGCTGCTGATGATGCTGCTGCTCCTGTTAATCTCTGCTGCTCCTACTGCTACTGCTGCTCCTACTGCTACTGCTGCTACTGCTGCTGATCCTACTGCTACTGCTACTGCTTCGACTACTGCTGCTACTACTGCTGCTTTTACTGCTACTACTACTACTACTACTACTACTACTACTACTACTACTACTACTACTACGACTGCTGCTGCTGCTGCTACCTTTGCTGCTGCTACTACTACTACTACCACTACTACTACTACTACTACTACTACTACTACTACTACTACTACTACTACTACCACTACTACTGCTACTGCTGCTACTGGTGCTGCTACTACTACTACTACTACTACTACTACGACTGCTGCTGCTGCTGCTGCTGCTACTACTACTACTACTACTACTACTACTACTACCACCACCACTACTACTGCTGCTGCTATCAATACCAATACCACATCACCATATATTATTATTATTATTATTATTATTATTATTATTATTATTATTATTAACGCTGAACCAATTCAGGCAGTTGCTGAAGTCAAACATATTGGGTAAAACTGACGAGAAGCTGGTAGATGTGTTTCGTCCACCTCAGCCCCTCAACCAGAGGGTGGTTCTGACCAACAATTATTTAGGACAGTCCAGTGGATGCGACTCCTCAGTTCTGACATCTAACCTGCTGAGAATTATCATATATCTATGCATTCTACAACTAATCATATGGATAGATTGATCAATCAGATACAGATGCTGCTGATAATGCTGCTGCTCCTGTTAATCTCTGCTGCTCCTACTGCTACTGCTGCTCCTACTGCTACTGCTGCTACTGCTGCTGATCCTACTGCTACTGCTACTGCTGCTACTGCTTCGACTACTGCTGCTACTACTGCTGCTTTTACTGCTACTACTACTACTACTACTACTACTACTACTACGACTGCTGCTGCTGCTGCTGCTGCTGCTGCTACCTTTGCTGCTGCTACTACTACTACTACTACTACTACTACTACTACTACTACTACTACTACTACTACTACTACTACTACTACTACTACTACTACTACTACTACTACCACCACTACTACCACCACTACTACTACTACTACTACTACTACTACCACGACTACTACTACTACTACTACTACTACTACTACTACTACTACTACTACTACTACTGCTACTGGTGCTGCTACTACTACTACTACTACTACTACTACTACTACTACTACTACTACTACTACTACTACTACCACTACTACTGCTGCTATCAATACCAATACCACACCACCATATATTATTATTATTATTATTATTACTATTATTATTATTATTATTATTATTATTATTATTATTATTATTATTATTATTATGGTTGGCACCCTATTGTTTTCGTTCGGATTGTTATTATTTTGTTCCATCCCTTTGCTAAAAAATGCTATAACTTGAAAACTTCAGTCGGGAAATAAACGAAACTTCACAGGCTATTGGGAAGTAATATGGGCCAGGTTTTGACACCAAAGGAATCTGCTTGTCCGATTGTGTTGCGGCCATCTTGGAGTTCGTTAACTTTTTCGCGGCTTTTCAAAATTCTTCTCTGAAACCACCGAGAATTTTGATCAGCAACTCAGCATTTAGTATATAGATGAGGACCAGAACAAAAATCGTTGAAGAGAACTTGATTGGGCCTGCGGTTCGGCTGCCATCTTGATGACGTCATATATATGTTAATTATTTTGCGGATATTAAGAGCGCTGAAACGACCAGGTCGATTGCATCAATCGAAACTCAGAGGCTAGTATCTCGGTTCGGCCGAGAATAAAAATCCTTTAAGAGAACTTGATTGGCTTATGACTGTGGCGTCTCGCTTGGTAACGTCAGAACATACCATATGGTCTTTTTCTCTAAGGCTATTAGACACATTTTTCGGAAATTTGTACAATATCATAATGCATCAGGGCCAAGTCAAATTTGCCGAAGAGAGATCTAGATTTCCAAAACATTGCCGCAACCCGCCAATGAAAGGTGAGCATTTCGGCGGCAATTTTGCACTTTTTTATTAGATGGAATTTGACAGTGAAAATGGGTAAAACCATCTTCTGATTTCAAATTTGTTTGTTTCGAACGTGTGAGACAAAACGATCGCAGGCCATCTTGGATTTCCCGTGACCTGAAAAAAGAGAATCTTTTGATATTTTAGTCACGTTTTGGGCCGACCAGCTTGAAAGTTGGCCGTCTTCTAGCACTGTGTAGCCCACGTCTTGACCTAAAGACATGTTTGTCCATTAAGCGGAATTCTCGAAAATCCGGAATAAGGAATTTTTTGGGAGAGTGCTGGAAATTATACTTCTAGAAGGGTTGATAAGTGGGAATTCTGCCATGCCGGAGGTACAATATGCGCCTATCGAATGCTGGAAGAAAGTCGTTAGCGATCATATTAACGTTTCTGTTACTGCAAATATGCTTACTGTTCTCTATTTCCGTGATTTGCCTATAAATGGTGCAATACTAGGCCGATTGTTTCGGTGTATGATTTATCTAATTCAGAGTAAGATCACCTATCAGGGCTCGTTTACAGAACTCGAATTTCACAGACGGTTCGCGAGATATAGGTTTTTGGCTGTGCTGATTTCAAGTGTCCAATCATTTCCTTAGCGTCCAGGTTAGCCCCATAGCAACCAAAATGCGTCCCATGGCAACCAATTTTGCGATAAGAATTGGTCTATATAGGTTTTCAGGTAAGCCGATTCAGAATATAACACTTTCGAAAATGTCCGACCAGTTGAGTAGATCTGAGATTATTATTATTATTATTATTATTATTATTATTATTGGCCAAATTTAATATACCCAATATATCGATGGGTTCCCTACGCCGTCTGTCTGTCTGTCTGTCTGTTTGTTTGTCAGCGTCCAATCTTGCTTACGGTTATATCTCAGGATCGGTTCACCAGAATGGGAGTGAACTTGGACACATGCTTCCATTTATCAAGGGGATGGATCACAATGGTACTGAGGTCATGAGGTCACGGTTCAAAGGCATTCTGAACTTGGTACAAAACTATTTTAACGGTCAAGGTTTTTGTTTAGATCAACATACTGTCTTATATCTCGGCATGGCTTTATCCTATCGGTACTAAACTTGGACACATGCCTCCTTATATCAAGCGGAACGAGCCATTTGACATTGAGGTCCAAATTCAAGGTCACTGTGATCTTGGTATAAGACTTCATTTTTATGGTGAAGTTTTTGGCTTAGCTCAACATATGGTCTTATATCACAGGATTGGTTCACGCTATTGAGACTAAACGTGGGCATATGCTTCCTTATAGAGGGGAAACCAGTACAATGATGTTCAGGTCAAACTTCAAGGTCACTGTGAACTTGGAAGACAACTAGTTTTACAGTTACGTTTTTGGTTTAGATCAACATATCTTCATATATCTCGACATGGCTTCACCTTATTGGGACTAAACATGGGCATATTGTTCCATGTATCGAGGGGATGACGCACATTGCTAATGAGGTCAAAGGCCAATATCATTGTACCATTTGACTTGTTTAAAATGCAGACTAACACACTTACCAGTAGATTCTTAGATAATTTTGCCTTTATCTCAGAATTAGCCAAATTATTGTGACTAAGCATGGTAATACTGATACCTCAAAAAAGATATTCAGACTTCTAAGGTCAAGGTCATTGTGATCTTGACACAAATCTAGATTTACATTTGGAAACGTCAAGATTTTCGCCAAGATCCTGTCAGTGTAACAATGACGTTTTATTATTATTATTATTATTATTATTATTATTAGGCTTCCAAGAGCGAAGCTCTGGAAGACTAGAATAATTGTTCTGTTTATTATTATTAGGCTTCCAAGAGCGAAGCTCTGGAAGACTAGAGTAATTGTTCTGTTTATTATTATTATTATTATTATTATTATTATTATTATTATTATTATTATCATTATTATTATTATTAGTATTAGGCTTCCAAGAGCGAAGCTCTGGAAGACTAGAGTGATTGTTCCGTTTATTATTATTATTATTATTATTATTATTATTATTATTATTATTATCATTATTATTATTATTATTATTCTACCGCCAGCCATTTCCAGCAAGTAAATTGAACCAAAACTCCGAAACCGGCAAGCAAATTGAATCAAAACTCAGGATATATGGTTGAGATCACCCCCTGAATCAAAATAGCTAAACAGAGCCTGATTGGCTCAGGGCATTGGCGGCCATATTGATGACGTCATAAATGACAAAATAATCTTCTCCTCTGGAACTTCTGAAGCGATCTGGCTAAGATATTTGGGAAATATAATTAGACTATGGCGCCAAGTGAAATTTGTTCACAAAAACTGGATTGGTAAAACAGTATCGCCACTGTGGACCAATCAAATTCGAGAATTTGGGGGCCATTTTGAACTTTTTTTATTTGATAGATTTGGATGGAGAAAATTGCTATACATATGTTAGTTGACGATCTGCATCGTGTGTTTTAAAATGAACGAGATCCATTTGTAAAGGGCGGAAATATTTAGATTTTAATTTTCCTCTTTATTATGTAGTAGAAGACAGTTTGCTATAGGATCTAATAAAAATGATTAATGTGACATTTGATTTTCATTTTATATCTCGTTACTATGGGAGTAATAAATGACAATTGCGACTGTATATGCTCTAGGCAAACAGATTAATATAATGGGGATTTAATTGCCATTTAATACCAGTTGACCATCTGCCAGATTAACCCATGAATATATTAATGTCAATATAAAACTTGCACTTAATGTAGATGCTAAGGATAGCTGATGAAAATTTTTCAAAACAATTTGACAGGAAATTGTTCCTGCCTATTAAACCGTCTACTGGTGAAATATTAGATTTTGTATTAACCCTTATACTGCAGAATGTTAACTTTTATTTCATTGATTTTGTACTAATTTTCCAGTATCCATTAAAAAATATTGGAAAGGTAAATTATCACACACTTCGTATATTTTTTACTGCTGAATGGCCAATCCCTAATTACCCTATTTACTGCTGAATGGCCAATCATCTAGCTGAATTTTGTGACCAGTTTTGTGTCTGTATATAAATCTTCTCCACAGCCACCTAAGTGATTGATCCGAATGACAAGTATAAATATCTAGAGCAGTTACTAAAAAGTGAATTTCACCAAAGAACATTTGTATACAATTTGTAAACATTGATCCCTGAATTTCATGCAACATGTTGAATATTTTGAAACTAATTTGACTATGTGTTGTTGCTGCAACAACGCCCAGTGAAATAGTTTCAAAATATTCAACATAATGTTAAAAACATAGGGCCTTAACCCTCTTATGATGAAGCCGGCCAAACCGGCCTCTGCATGGGTCTTGAGGAATGTCGATTAGTAGGCCAAGTGAAAACTATTTCTGAAAATTTACCACTGGAATGACTGGCTCGGTAAGCGAGCCAGTCATTCCAGTGGCAAAATTTCAAAATACAATTTTTTTGGCCTGCAATAAGACATTCAACAAGAAAATGTTTTTTTGACAAGGTTTAGTCATTAAAGGGTTAAATGTTAAGGACATAGGGCTTACAATTTGTACAATTGATGGCCATTATAACCCTGTCTACCATAGCTAGAAATCGGAGGGGCATTGCTGGCAATGGATACCTCTATGTTTTTATGACTGTAATAAATAAACAACAACGCTCGCTAACTGGTCCCATCAGACTATGGGACATATTCAGTATTTTAAAGATTCATAATAGAGTTACATAACGCATAGCGACATGTGAATGCGAAACGTGCATAAATTCTGGGAAATTTGGATAAATCACTACGTTTCAGCCTTAATAACTTTGCAACGACCAGTAGCAAGAGATTTCTTGCAACGGTCGTATTCAGAGGTTTACACATACTAAGACATCTGAGATATGTGTTACAGTTGTTACTAGTTCATTAATTATTAATAGGATTACATAGCGTGCTTGGCACATGAAACTTGTATAAATTAGTGGAAATTAAGGAAAAGATCGCTATGTTCCAGTTTTAATAATGTTTCAACGGCCATGAGCAACTGCTTTCTGTTGCATGGGTGGTGTTCATAGATTATGAAATACTAAGGAGCTCGAGTTTTGCGTTGCTATTTCTATTAGTTAATTAATTATTGATACGCTTCCATAGTGCGTTAAATGTGATACAGGAAAATATTGAATAATATGGAAGTGGACCACTTGAATTTTATTGATGGCGATTCTCAGAAACACTGCTCTTAGAGACAGAAACAATTTTTGCTAAGACAGCGATGCTGATGTATGCTGATGGTGGTTCTTAGAGACTAGCACTCAATTACGTTCTATGACCACCTCTGTAAGTGAACCGCTTGAGTGGTGGTTCTCAAACCCTTTGCTATTACAGTATAGGACCATACATCTATGCACTTAATTAGCCTACTGCATTAGACTACCTATCTAAGGTGGACCACTTGAGTCTTATTGGTGATGCGTCTAAAAAGCATTGCTATTTATGGTTATTGTGAAACATGTTGCATCTTAAACCACAGGCATGACACGTCGTAACAGACCACCTTTGGAAACATTTTAATGTGATTAATTAACCTATTATTATCTTCCCAAAACAGGGAAATCTTAGCAAACTAACGTCCATGATTCATATGCACAGTACACTATTGGATAAGTTATGGGAGACCTATCAGAGCTATCTTGATAACAAGGGAGATCAATCTGACCAGAGTAATTCTACTGAGCAATTAAAATTTACCTCACTTTTTAGCGAAAAATACGACCGTGACCTATCACATAAATAATAGAAATTGTAATTAAAATGTTCACTTTAATTGGCCTAGATTCGAAATATGCGAGGATGATATATTTAAGGGTTCCAATCATGGCCACTCACGAATGCAACTCAAGCTAACTAAAGGTAGCTCAATAGCTATTATGGCATAGCCGCCTGTGCCCATCAAATCAGAGTATTTAGCTGGCCATTTTGAACTTTTGATTTGAAAGATTTTGATGGTGAAAATGTCTTCCTATAAGTTGTTTCCTTGCACGAGCTCAGATTTGGCACTTTTGAAGGTGTCTCATGTATGTTGTATAGTGGATTAATGTGATAGTGATTTAATTGTCATTTAATGCAAGTTGACTATGGGGCTGGTTAGCTCATGAACTTATGAATGCCAATCTAAAACTTACACTTATTATCCCCACGTTTTAATAAAATGTTGGGGATATTGTAATCGCCTTTGTCCATCTGTCCATTTGTTTATCTGCCCGTCCATCCGTCCATCACTCTATCTCCTACCAAACCATTCGGTGGAATTAAATCAAATTTGGTATATGGGTTACCATATGATTCCAATTTGCAAGACCATATTTAGATTTGGCTCCTTTCCCAGGGGGCGAGGCAGGGGTCAACAGGTCAAATCCGTTCTAACGCAACTCCTCTGAAATCGTTAGACAGAACACAACCAAATTTGAGATCTGAGTTACCCATATGATTGCAGAGGGCATAATGCCATTTAGATTTGTCTTCGTCGCCCCCACCCAGGGTGTGTGGAAGGGGTCAAAGGATAAAATTTTATCCTGCGGAAATTGATTGTAATGCATCTGTTCTGAAACCGCTGGATGGAATTCAACCAAATTTGGTATGTCAGTTATCCATATCAACATGGAGTGGATGAGCCCATGCACATTTGGCACCGGCGCCAGGGGTTGGGGATGGGGGTCGAAAGGTCATATAATTGATTGTAATGCAACCCCTCTGGCACTGTTGGACAGAATTAAACCATATTTAGTATGCCAGGTACCCATATCGATGTAGAGTGGATGAGCACATTTGCATTTGGCCCGGTGCCCAAGAGGTGTGGGATGGGGTCAAAAGATCATGAAATTGATTGAAATCAACTCCTCGGACACTTTTGGACGAAATTCAACGAAAATTTGCATGTGAGTTACCCATATGATTGCAGAGTGCAAACAGACATTTACATTTGGCTCCATCCACTGGGGTCAGTTGTGGGGGTGTAAAAAGTTCAAAGAGGTGAACGTGGGGATTTGTGATGACGTGTCATCGACCGATTCAATCTAGTTGAAGATGCTAAGGATATCTGTTGAATATTCTTCAAAACAATTTGACTGCAGGTTGTTTCTGCCTATTGATCATTCTACTGTTGAAATATTAGATTTGTATTAACCCTTATACTGCAAAATGTTAAGTTTTACTTCATTGATTTGGTACTGATTTTCCAGTGTTGACTAAGAATAATAGAAAGATAAAATCGTCATGCACTTCTAAACCTGTTTACTGCTGAATGGTCAATCCCTTATTTACCTGCTTTCTACTGAATGGTCAATCATCTAGCTGAATTATTTGACCAGTTTTGTGAGTATATATAGATCTTCTCCAAAGATACCTAGGCAATTGATCCGACCGACAAGTAATATTATCTTGAGCAGTTCTAGAAACGGAATTTCACCAGCGAATTGGATTGAATATGAAGTACAGGAAAAGAGTTTTTTGTTCGAGTGCAGGTACTCATGGAAGCCGGATATCTGTTCCTGGAACAGATCTAGTTATTATTGTTATTCTACTGCCAGCCATTTCCAGTAGATTGAACCAAAACTCCGAAACCAGCAGGTCAATCAATACAAGACTCGGCAGCTATGGTCTAGATGCCAACTAGGATCGAAATTAATCAAATAGAACATGATGCACACAGGGATTTGGCGGCCATTTTGATGACATCATAAATGACAAAATAATCTTCTCCTCTGGAACTTCTGAAGCGATCTGGCTAAAATTTGGGGAATATAATCAGTCAATGGTGGCAAATGAAAATCTTTCGCAAAAACTTGATTGGTCAAACAGTATCGGCACCTTGGATCAATCAATTTTGAGCATTTGGGGGCCATTTTGAACTCTTTTTTTATGGATTTTGATGGAGAAAATTGCTATACATATGTTAGTTGACCGTCTGCAGAGTGTGTGTGTGTGTGCAAATGAACGAGATGTATTTGTAAAGTGCAGAAATATTTAGATTTAAATTTTCCTCTTTATTATGTAGTAGAAGACAGTTTGCTAGAGGCTCTAATAAAAATGATCAATGTGACATTTAATTGTCATTTTATATCTGGTTACCATAGGGGTAACAAATGGCATTTGCTACTGTAAGTGCTCTAGGTAAACATATTAATATAACAGGGATTTAATTGCCATTTAATACCAATTGACAACCTGGCTGATTAGCCCATGAACTTAGTAATGCCAATATAAAACTTGCACTTATTGTAGATGCTAAGGATACATGCTGAATATTTTTCAAAACAATTTGACTGAAAGTTGTTCATGCCTATTAACCCTTCTACTGGTAAAATAATAGATTGGTATTAACCTTTATACTGCAGAATGCTAACTTTTATTTGGAATCCTTCTAGAAATTGTTCTGACTATTCTCTTTTATTATTATTATTATTATTGTTATTATTATTATTATTATTAATATTCCTCTTCTATCAGCTTCTTTTGAGCCATGGATCCCCGAATGCTATGACCTTTGTCATATCAGCGTGGGCATAGATGAACGAGTGTTTGAAAACTAGAAGATAATCTGTGTATAAACGGCCGAGATATGAACTTCCGAAATTACTACATCATATATAGCAAAATAATTTGACTGAAGGTCATTGCTGCGGGAGGAACAACTTTCAGTCAAACACATCACAAAAAATTCAACAACATAGATGTCAGAGCACACAATAATATCTTAAATATTTAGGCATCACCGGAAAAAAGATCAATCTAGTAATGATGATTTTACATAGCTTTCATGTTAAAGCCCCATCAGAAGGAAATTCAGGCTTATAACCAGGAAGATATTTATTACCCAAAGACGAACCCGTGCTCTGGCGCCAAAAGATGGTTATTCTTTAAAAGGGGTGGTGGTATGACGAGAAGCCGTAAGCAACCACCATCTTTTGGTCCAAAAACGCTGCATAGTATAGCAAATAAGTTGTATTAACTGACTATCTGTCTTCAACAACTTCTTTTTGATGGACCATACAGTGCCCATTATAAACATGCTTGAGTGATCGTGCACGCTTAAATGCGCTATTATACTTTTCTCTTAATAGAGCGGATTAGTGATTTAGCTTTTAACACTTTGAACCCTAAAGTGCTAAAATTTTATTTTCCTGATAATACTAGAAGTATTGCGTAAGTTGATGAATGTATTGAAAGAAATTTGACCGGAAACTGCGGCCACAGCCATCATATATCCCTACCCAAGCCTTCCAACCAGTTTCAGAATCTTATCTATTCAGTTTTCTTGAGTTGACAAATGCGTGCTGTGTTTCAATACTAGAAGCGTGACAGTAAAAGTAGTTCCTGTCTCAATTAGCTACATCAGTTGGTGACAACTTTAGATTTCATCCTTTACCCCTTCTTCAGTGCATCTGAAATGGTCTTGCGAAATGTCCATTTGCAAACTAAGAGAAGACTATTTATGAAGATTTACAACTAGAATGATTAGCTCGATAACCGAGCCAGTCACTCCAGTGGTAGATTTTCAAAATAGTCTTCTCTTGGTCTAGAAATTGATATTTTCCATGAGAAAATTTAAAGTTTCTTGAACAAATTAAAAAATTGCAACAGAAAGGCAATCTTAACAGTCTATTTAAAAGAGCTACCATCGCAACTCCTCCTAGCCCATTTCACGCAGAAACTTGAAACTTCTGGTATGATTACCGATATGGCCATGGATGTGCATGGCACTTTTGAAATTTGTCACGACGCCAAGAGGGTGGGGACTGTTGGTAAAAAATTTAATTTATGCAAAGGTGGTCATGTCACATATCATTGTCAAGCCAATGATGAATAGACTACAATACAAAGAATTATTTTTATCTTGGGTCCAACTTAGGGTAGGGGGTGGAGACACAAGTGGTCACCAATCAATTGTAACGCAACTTGTCCTAGACCATTTCACAGAGACCTTTAAACTTTCGGTATGGTTACACATATTGCGAGGAATGTGCATGGCACTTTTGAAATTTTGTCATGACCGCAGGGGGTGGGGACCGTGGGTCAAAAATTTAATTTATGCAAAGGTGATCATGTCACATATCATTCTCAAGCCAATGATGAATAGACTACAATACAAGGAATTATTTCGATCTTGGGTCTAACTGAGGGTAGTGGGGATCAAAAGTGTGCACCAATCGATTGTTACACAACTCCTCCTAGACAATTTCACATAGAAGCTTCAAACTTTTGGTTTGGTATCATTGCACATATGGACAGGGATTTGCATGACACTTTTGGAATTTTGGAATGACCCCAGGCGCAGGGCCCTGGGGTGGGAAATGTGTGTCAAAATTTAAATTTTTCCAAAGGTCATGTTGCATATCATTTTCAAGCCAATGGTAAGAAGTCTACAGTACAAGGAATTATTTTGATCTTGGGTCAAACTGAGGGTGGGAGGCGTGGTCAAAATTTCAAAAGTGGGCACCAATCAATTGTAATGCAACTCCTCCTAGACCACTTTAGATAGAAACTTGAAACTTTGGAGATGATTGCACATCTGGCCAGTGATTTGCATGACACTTTCTAAATTTTATCATGAACCCCAGGGTGTGGGGACTGTGGGTAAAAAATTTAATTTATCCAAAGGTGGTCATATCACATATTATTTTCAAGCCAACGATGAGTAGACAACAATACACAGAATTATTTTGATCTTGCGTCAAACTGAGGGTAGAGGGCGCGGTCAAAAGTGGGCACAAATCGATTGTCATGCAACTCCTAGAGCATTTGACATCTAAATATGTATTATGATGATTGTTTTTTTAAATGTTTCTTCTTTTTTCAGACTATGAACTTTGCTTATGTTTGGACCATTTGCCAGTTGTCATTAAATGACTTCACGTTACTTCTGGGCAGATAAGCGTTATGGTTCAGTCTCCAAGATATGCTTGCCCAATGGGTAGTACCACAGGTGTTTTCAATTCACATGTTGATTGTCAAATTTCAAAATGTGACTATCCGGTGGTCCATCATATCCTGTGATGTACAATTAATATACAGTACAGGTAAGCTATTTGCTATCTTCTGATAACTCTTGTGGAATTTTGGTATGACCCCAGCGATGGGAAATGTGGAGTAAAAAATAAAATCTTTCCAAAAGTGGTCATGTCACATATAATTTGGAGCCAATGATGAGTAGACTACAGTACAAGGAATTATTTTGATCTTGGGTCAAACTGAGGGTAGGGGGAAGGGTCACAAGTGGGCACCAATCAATTGTAACACAACTACTCCTAGACCATTTCACATAGAAATATATGATTCCACATATGGCCAGAGATGTGCATGACACATTGGAATTTTGATGTCACCGAAGGGGTGGGGGAAATGGTGGGAAGAAAATAAATTTTATCAAATGTGGTCATGTCACATATCATTTTGAAGCTTGTAGTTAGAAGATTACAGTACAACACATTATTTTGTTCTTGAGTCAATCTGCGGGCAGTAAGCAGGAGTCAAATGGGCAATCTAATTCTATATGTGTACATGGCTTGGATATTGTTTCTTCACAGAATAGTTAGTCCTGCACAGACCAGGTCCTGCAGCAGCCGGTTCCTCGGGTAACTTAAAAATGTGAGATATTGCTATCTTCTAATACCTCTTGTCCTGCTAGTTACTTCTCCCGATGCACCAGGTATAGAACAGTCAAACTGGTTCCATGTTACCAGATTTAGTGTCCAAAGAAATCCCTGATTAACCTGTTTACTGCTGAATGACCAATCATCTAGCTGATTTTGTGATCAGTTTTGTGTATATAGATCTTCTCCAAAACCACCTAGGCGATTGATCAGAAAGACAAGAAATATCTAAAGAAGTTCTAGAAAAACGGAATTTCACCAGATAACTAGATTGTACATGAAGTACAAGAAAAGAATGTCTAGTTCAAGTGCAGGTATTCTTGGAAGCCGTATATCTGTTCATGGAACAGATCTAGTTATTATTAGGCTTCCAAGAGCGAAGCTCTGGAAGACTAGAGTGATTGTTCTGTTTATTATTATTATTATTATTAGGCTTCCAAGAGCGAAGCTCTGGAAGACTAGAGTAATTGTTCTGTTTATTATTATTATTATTATTATTATTATGCCGCCAGCCATTTCCAGCAAGTAATTTGAACCAAAACTCCGAAACCGGCAAGCAAATTGAATCAAAACTCAGAACATATGGTTGAGATCACCCCCTGAATCAAAATAGCTAAACAGAGCCTGATTGGCTCAGAGCATTGGTGGCCATATTGATGACGTCATAAATGACAAAATAATCTTCTCCTCTGGAACTTCTGAAACGATATGGCTCAAATTTGGGGAATATAATTAATCAATGGCGGCAAGTGAAATTTGTTCGAAAAAACTTGATTAGTCAAAGAGTCTCGGCAGCGTGGACCAATCAATTTCGAGCATTTGGGGGCCATTTTGAACTTTTTTATTTGATGGAGTTGGTTGGAGAAAATTGCTATACATATGTTAGTTGATCATCTGCATGGTGTCTTTTAAAATGAACGAGATCCATCTGTAAAGGGCGGAAATATTTAGATTTTAATTTTCCTCTTTATTATGTAGTAGAAGACAGTTTGCTACAGGCTCTAATAAAAATGATTAATGTGACATTTGATTTTCATTTTATATCTGGTTACTATGGGGGGTAATAAATGGCATTTGCTACTGTAAATGCTCTAGGCAAACAGATTAATATAATGGGGATTATACCAGTTGACCATCTGCCCGATTAACCCATGAATGTATTAATGTCAATATAAAATGTGCACTTAATGTAGATGCCAAGGATAGCTGATGAATATTTTTCAAAACAATTTGACAGGAAATTGTTCCTGGCTATTAAACCTTCTACTGGTGAAATATTAGATTTTGTATTAACCCTTATACTGCAGAATGTTAACTTTTATTTCAATGATTTTGTACTAATTTTCCGGTATCCATTAAGAAATATTGGAAAGGTAAATCGTCACACACTTCGTATATTTTTTACTGCTGAAAAACATGTAACATGTTGAATATTTTGAAACTAATTTGACTGTGTGTTGTTGCTGCACCAACGCCCATTGAACTAGTTTCAAACTATTCAACATAATGTTAAAAACATAGGGCCTTAACCCTTTTTATGATGAAGCTGGCCAAACCGGCCTCTGCAGAAGTCTTGAGGATTGTCGATTAGTAGGCCAAGTGAAGACTATCCCTGAAAATTTACCACTGGAATGACTGGCTCGGTAAGCGAGCCAGTCATTTCAGTGGCAAAATTTCAAAAATACTATTTTCTTGGACTGCAATAAGACATTCAACAAGAAAATGTTTAGGTTTTTTTTATAAGATTTAGTCATTAAAGGGTTAAATGTTAAGGACATATGGCTTACAATTTGTACACTTGATGGACATTATAATCCTGTCTAGCATAGCAAGAAATCCGAGGGGTATTGCTAGAAATTGATACCTCTATGTTTTTATGCCTGTAATAAATAAACAACAATGCTCGCTAACTGGTCCCATCAGGCTACAGGACATATTCAGTATTTTAAAGATTCATTTGGAACGAGATTACATTATAGAGTACCTTATTTGTCAAGCACAGGACTTGAATAATTTTATGTCCCTCTCTTCCTGTGATAGCACTTTGAAAGAATGTGCACACCAGGCAGTCGTTGACGAGCTGTGTCAGAGGGCTTATCTGAGTTAAACATCACTGATGTGAATAGCTGCACATGCAGTGCATTACGGTCAATCTATGGACATCATTATTTTTAAGTTCATGGCAAATTATGAGCCTCGGTCTCCAAAATCATTTCTTTTTTTCAACTAACCTGTATTAACCCGTCTTTACTGACAAATTCTTAAGCTCCTAATGAGATCGTTATTGACAGGATTATAATGTCAATTCCAAACAGAAATATACTGATAATTATTGTTGACTAGGGTATCAACAACATCCAGCCAAATTGATTTTTTAAAGTCAGCCAAATCGTTTTAGGTTTCTTTGATAACTGTTCTGAAAATAGAATGAAATAGACTGTTACACTGTTTATTCATTTGAACAAACAATCATGACATGCTTTAGTGTCATGAAAAGAATGAACGAGGCCAATGCTATGGGCTGCGGTTCTCAAACCACAGTGGGTGGGGGGGTGATAATTACCCTGCATAGAAAAGGCTAACATTTCAATTTCGCACTGATCTCAACACAATTATTTATTCAGTATTCTATTTAAAAGCGCATTTATTTCTGAAGATAGTTGTGCGGAGAACCAAATTAATGTTTTGAAAGCACGTTGAGTGAATGTGGTTGCTACCTAAGGAAACGATTACGTTCAGTCAAATTGTTTTTAAGTAATCAGCCAGGGCATTTCCAGAACGTTTGGATGCATTGAGTAGGGCTAAATAGATAATCGGAGTAGTGATATCAATAAACCTCCAAATGCAAAATTAACCCGTTTCCTTCCAGCAGGGCTGAAGAAACTAGTGAAATTATGCAGTGATCCATCACTGCTTGTATGTATTGAAACAAGACCGGATCTTTGTGAGAAATCTTGTAGACTGCTTGGCAATTATCGTATTACGTTTGTTGAAAGCTGTTGCTACTTAGGGTAGCAGCAACTTTCAGTCATGAGTATTTATTTGTAGGGAACTGAAATATTTAATATGATGATTGTCCGAGTTTGTTTACATTTCTCTCAGCGTATATAACTAGTTGTAGCTTCGCCGCCAATTCGCTCACACACACACACCACCCCCACACCCGTATGTAATGCTATTTTGCCACATGTAATGAAGCCACTCTAGTTTGCGTCTAAATAAAATAGTCATTATGAAGTTTGTTTGGACAATTATGTTGCTGGAATGAGTTGCTAAATTGTTGCTATCAATTCAGTCGCATTGGCCGGAATTCAATAAGGATGTGTTTAAACCAGGTTTAGCCTACACCGGGTAACAAATCACAAAGTAATTGCGATGTTAGTTTTATAGATAGGCGATATCGCCAAGCTTTCATTGTTTGAGAGCTAGGTCATGGCCCGTGCAAGAGGTGTGGCCTAGATTAAGTCGTTAATAATTGTCCATGTTCTATGTCTATTCAACGCCATGCCCAATTTGGCCGGGTTGTAGCGTAAGCGGCGAGGCTGATATTCCGCCACGCTTGGATAATTATATTAGTGAGAGAACTCAAAGCCGATGGTACGATTTTGTCCCAATTGCGCCGTAGATTTGAATTTATATAGTCAATGATAGTAATTAATTATGTACCTATTATCATTCTGAATTATGTTGCAGAAACTTAGCCCAAAACACCGGCATTATTTTAGAGGTCCAATTTGGTAGTTTGTTCATTATTGAAGCTAGTCAATTTGGGTTGTTTTGCCGAATACCAGTCATTCCGTACCCAAACCAAACCGTATCGGCCAATCCGTACCTAGCCTATTGGAGAATCAGTACCCTACCTTTGGATATTCCGTACCCTAAATTTGGATATTCCGTACCTAACTAATTGGATATTCCGTACCATCGTAATGGTTAATCCATACCCATGATTTTTTCAGATGACTAAGAGACGGAGGCCTTTGCTAAAGTTCGGACCCTGTTTCTGCAATTTAATTTCTGTAATCCGGATGTTTGAAATAAAAAAATACGTTTGAAACATATGAATAAATTACATACAATCTGCTTGGTAATGTTGTATACTATCATGATTCGGATTCATTTTTATATGCCGAAATTAGCAAAATTGACCGGCGTATGTTTGAATAAAAAATAATTTTTAATGTAAATTTGAATATAAAGTGTAAATTTAAGACATACAAATATTTGAATAAAAATTAAATAGACATACTACGGAAAATGTGACTACAATGTTTGGAAAGATCCATTAAAGAATTGAATCGATTTCGTCAAAAAGGATAGATTTGGAATGTCCGCGATTGTACTGTACGGAATTTAAAATGAGGAAAATAAATTTGAAAAACTTGAAAGAGAATTTGAATCTTACAAGTTTGCCTTGGGCTCGAAAGACTAATACAGACTGATAAGCAATCTAAGGCCAGTGGACGTACAGCAAGTGCACGCGCGTTTCTATTTGCTGAAGATGTTTCTGAAAGCTGATTGGCTAGAGCAATGTTCATTGTATTTGTCAGGGTATTCAGTCCATTGTAATGGTTTCCTGCAATTAAATCTCCTATCCTAGTTGATACAACGCTGCGGGTTCTAACAATTAAATAATCCCCGTTGTTTTTTTACGACAACATTTAACGCACACATTGCAGTGGTTCAAACTGAATAACCATTGTTGACGGTGGTTCTTAAAGACCCCGTTCATATGTATGATGATGATGATGATGAGGCTGTTGGTTTTTTTAATATTAGCACCACCTACGTACTATATCTAAGGTGAACCACTTGAGATTTCCTGATGGTGGTTCTAAAAACATGTAAAATAGCACCTGGTGGTTCTAAAAGTAAATCCGTTTGTCTGAGGAGGACCACTTACGTTAATGCAAGGCAGCGGGGACTTTCACTAAGAGATATGATGCCGCGGCGATCAGTAGGCCTACATGATTTCGACTTCCGCAGTCATTTCCACCTATCAATAATAAGGGGCATTACTCCCAATAGGTTTAGTGGCAATCGAAATAAACTATCCAGATTTATCTCCCTTATTGGTGTTTCATCAGGCGCACGGGGCTTCTAATGTATTTTTTTGCAAGGTTTTTTTATTTCCATCCCGTCATGTAATAATATATTTTTAGTTTCAAAATAACACCTGTTTACTTTCTTTCCACCCACATTTATTCCTAGCAGTCTAGTTGAACATCACCGAGATTAGTGGTAGTATAAATTATATATGCACAACTTATTATATAGGCTTAGTTACAGCCGCTGCCACTACCACCAGCAGTGATGACAATATATGTTTAGCCCTCTGTAAATTTAACCATTTACCCACCCGACCACCCTCCACCCCCTCACAGTGAAAAGAATATTAATTATTTATCCAGTATGCACGATTTAAAAGGTTAAAAGTGAACGTGTGTGCGCGCCATAGCTATAGGTATTATTGTAAGTTTTATAAAATTTTTGTGACAACAAAAATAAAACGTTGATTATTAAATTATAACGCTTTGATTCTCTTGAGTTATATATTCAGTAGTATTAAAAATAATTCCCAAATACATTTTCAAATGTTCTCAATGCTTATATTTTCATCTAGCCTGAAACACCATTAAGAAATGGTACTTTCCGGGAACAAAATTAATATTGCAGTGTGTTATCTGCATGAAACACGCCCTGCCCTGCCTTTATATCAGTAATGCATTCACCTCTAACCTATTGACTATTCAGTACCCACCCATTGTATATTCCGTACCGGGTACGGAATAGCCAATGGATGGGTACAGAATAGCCAATATGTAGGGTACGGATTGTCCAAAATTAAGGTACGGATTAACCAATATCAAGGTACGGAATGTCCAAAAATAGGGTACGGAATAACGGGTACGGAATTGCTAGGGTACGGTTTGACTACATATCGTTTTGGCTCTTGGTCATGCAATGGTCTGCGTTGCAAACTACTTGTACTCTGCCGTTAATAAAGAAGTGTGCGCATGTACCGCAATTCCGGCCAACGTAAGGTGCGCATAAAATTAACCCTCCAATTTCGATAGCCCACCGCAAATTTTGTGGCTGTTCTTTAAATTATAGTGTTCCAATGATTCTTTTTGATGATGGTGCTGCGGAATGCTGTTGCTCTCGGTCATAGCAGGAGCATCTTAGCAACTGGGTTCAGAAGCATTGGCCACGCTGTTTAAAGGGTGGGACAAGTTGGGTATTTTTTAAATCTGCAATCAAATGTCATGCCATTTTAAATACGAAAGGCTGTTCATTTTAACGTTGCGAGATCATACACATATATCAACGTATTAGCTGATGTTGGTCAATGCATTTTGCACTCGGTAGCATTCCATCTTGTGTCAACATACAATAGGATCACATTATAATATAATACAGAGAGAGAGAGAGAGGACGGCATTGAGGGAAGGCGGGAGAGGATGGCAGGAGCGAGGGAGGGATTGAGGGAAGGAAGAAGGGGAGGAGCAGGAGACGGAGGGGAGAGAGGGTGGAGAGACAGAGAGGATAATGTTTCAAAAATAGTATACTTTCGATATCCAAACGGACATTTTCCAAGACTACCACAGAAGCCGTTTTGGTCAGCTTAAGCGTTAAAGAGTTAGCTAGATAGATAGAGTTATTACACAATAGGCAATTGACCTTTGAGTGAATACAATGGTATTTATCATGCATTGCATGACGGACAAATTTTTTGCATTGTATCCACACAGATGTCGCAACCCCCTCCTCCGACACCCCCACACCCACACCCTGAACACACACTTGCAGTGCGCGCATGCTTTGTATGTGGATAACTATTACAAATGTGGTGGAAAAAGTACTATAATATATGCTGACATTTACTCCTTTATTGACCAAGTTTAGTCAATGAAAACATTGTTATTGAAGGCAGAAACAGCGTTCACTAAAACATAGATTGCCGTATAGGATCACGTGACCTTTATTAAGGGTTGTTTTAAAAACATAGCTATTGGTGATTGTTTCTTAACTATTAGCGGTAAAATTATTGCATATGACCACCTATCTAAGGGGACCACTTGAGTTGTGACTCTAAAACACATTGCTATTCCTGTATAGGACCACCCATCTAAGCGATTATTTGGTCTAATGCATAGGACTAAAAAATTTAAGGTAGACCAGTTGAGCTTTATTGATAACCACCACGCATATATACGGTTGAAGCAAGGGAGAGGGAGGAGTGAGAGAAAGGGGTCGGGGAGGGGGAGGGGTGGTTGTGGGGTAGTTGAAGGGACGAGGGAGATAGAGTTGCATCAACTATGTGATCATATAGAATATATCATTATGTTCCAGCCCTAATACGTCTACAATGGCTAACCGCAGCATGTGTTTGTTGCAACGGTCGTGTTCTAAAGCTATGAAATACTTAACGATATTGGTTGCATGTTGCTATTGCTGCTAGTTGATGAAAAATTAATACAGTTACATAACGCATAGCGACATTTTAACGCGAAACCTGCATAAATTCTGGAAATATTTGGATAAATCACTACGTTTCAGCCTTAATAACTTTGCAGCGACCAGTAGCAAGAGGCTTCTGTTGCAAGTGTCGTATTCAGAGGTTTACACATACTAAGACATCTGAGATATGTGTTACAGTTGTTAATAGTTCATTAATTATTAATACGATTACATAGCGTGCTTGGCACATGCAACTTGTATAAATTAGTGGAAATTAGGGAAAAGATCGTTATGTTCCAGCATTAATAATGTTTCAACGGCCACTAGAAACAGCTTTCTGTTGCATGGGTGGTGTTCATAGATTATGAAATACTAAGGAACTCGAGTTTTGCATTGCTATTTCTATTAATTAATTAATTATTAATACGCTTGCATAGGTGCGTTGAATGTGATACTTGTAAAAAAAATACAGGAAAATATTGAATATTATGGAAGTGGACCACTTGAATTTTATTGATGGCGATTCTCAGAAACACTGCTCTTAGAGACAGAAACAATTTTCGCTAAGACAGAGATGCTGATGTATGATGATGGTGGTTCTTAGAGATTAGCGCTCAATTACGTTCTATGATCACCTCTGTAAGTGAACCACTTGAGTGGTGGTTCTCAAACCCATTGCTATTCCAGTATAGGACCATACATCTACGCACGTAATTAGCCTACGGCATTAGACTACCTATCTAAGGTGGACCACTTGGGTCTTATTGGTGATGCTTCTAAAAACATTGCTATTTGTGGTTATTGTGAAACATGTTGTATCTTAAACCACACGCATGACACGTCGTAACAGACCACCTTTGGAAACATTTTAATTAACCTATTATTATCTTCCTAAAACAGAGAAATCATAACATTAGCAAATTAACTTCCATGATTCATATGCACAGTACACTATTGGATAAGTTATGGGAGACCTATCAGAACTATCTTGATAACAAGGGAGATCAATCTGGCCAGAGTAATTCAGCTAAACAATTAAGATTTACCTCACTTTTCAGCGAAAAATACGACCATGACCTATCACATAAATGATAGAAATTGGAATTAAAATGTTATCTTTAATTGGCCTACATTCGAAACATGCGAGGATGATATATTTAAGAGTTCCAATCATGGCCACTCACGAACGCAACTCAAGATAACTAAAGGTAGCGATTATATAACCCTAACCCTAACCCTAACCCTAAAGCAATAGCTATTATGGCATAGCTACCTGTGCCAATCAAATATTAGTATTTAGGTGGCCATTTTGAACTTTTGATTTGAAGGATTTTTATGGTGAAAATGTGTTCCTCTAAGTCGTTTCCCCGCACGAGCTCAGATTTGGCACTTTTGAAGGTGTTTCATGTACGTTGTATAGGGAATTAATGTGATAGGGATTTAATTGTCATTTAATGTAAGTTGACTATGGGGCTGGTTAACCCATGAACTTATGAATGCCAATATAAAACTTACACTTACTATCCCCACGTTTTAATAAAATGTTGGGGATATTGTAATCGCCTCTGTCCGTCTGTCAGCCTGTCCATTTGTTTATCCGCCCGTCCATCTGTCCATCACGCTATCTCCTCCCAAACCATACAGTGGAATTAAATCAAATTTGCTTTATCTGTTACCCATATGATTCCACTTTGCAAGACCATATTTAGGTTTGGCTCCGTCCCCAGGGGGCGAGGCAGGGGCCAACAGTTCAAATCAGTTGTAACGCAACTCCTCTGAGATCGTTAGACAGAACACAACCAAATTTGAGATCCGAGTTACCCATATGATTGCAGAGGGCATAATGTCATGTAGATTTGGCTTCGCCCCCAGGATGCGTGGAAGGTGTCAAAAGGTCAAATTTTAACATGAGGAAATTGATTGTAATGCACCTCCTCCGAAGCCATAGGACGGAATTCAACCAAATTTTGTATGTCAGTTACCCATGTCAACGTGGAGTGGATGAGCCCATGCACATTTGGCCCCACCCCAGGGGTTGGGGATGGCGTCAAAAGGTCATATAATTGATTGTAAGACAACTCCTCTGATACTATTGGACAGAATTAAACCAAATTTAGTATGCCAGTTACCCATATCGATTAAGAGTGGATGAGCACATTTACATTTGGCCCGGCGCCCAGGAGGTGTGGGATGGGGTCAAAAGGTCATGAAATTGATTGTAAATCAACTCCTCGGACACTATTGGACGAAATCCAACAATGTTTTGCATGTGAGTTACCCATATGATTGCGGAGTGCAAACAGACGTTTACACTTGGCGCCATCCCCTGGGGTCAGTTGTGGGGTGTGTCAAAAGTTCACAGCTATGAACGTGCTGATTTGTGATGACATGTCATCGACCGATTCAATCTAGTAGATGCTAAGGATATCTGCTGAATATTCTTCAAAACAATTTGACTGCAGGTTGTTCCCACCTATTAATCATTCTATTGTTGAAATATTAGATTTGTATTAACCCTTATACTGCAAAATGTTAAGTTTCACTTCATTGATTTGGTACTGATTTTCCAGTGTTGATTAAGAATATTAAAAAGATAAAATTGTCATGCACTTCTAAACCTGTTTACTGCTGAATGGTCAATCCTTGATTTACCTGCTTTCTACTGTATGGTCAATCATCTAGCTGAATTTTTTGACTAGTTTTGTGTGTATATATAGATCTTCTCCAAAGATACCTAGGCGATTGATCCGGCCGACAAGTAATATTATCTTGAGCAGGTCTAGAAACGGAATTTCACCAGCGAACTGGATTGAACATGAAGTACAAGGAAAGAATGTTTTGTTCGAGTGCAGGTACTCTTGGAAGCCGTGTATCTGTTCATGGAACAGATCTAGTTAATCTGCGATGCAATCGCAGATTGTTATTTTTACTCAGGATCTTTCTTATTAATCTGCGATGCAATCGCAGATTGTTATTTTTACTCAGGATCTTTCTTATTATTATTATTATTATTATTATTATTAATCTGGCAATCGCAGATTGTTATTTTTACTCAGGATCTTTCTTATTATTATTATTAATCTGCGATGCAATCACAGATTGTTATTTTTACTCAGGATCTTTCTTATTATTATTATTAATCTGCGATGCAATCGCAGATTGTTATTTTTACTCAGGATCTTTCTTATTATTATTAATCTACGATGCAATCGCAGATTGTTATTTTTACTCCGGATCTTTCTTATTATTATTTTATACTTTAGGGTCTAGGCTATCGGTTTTCAAGAAATCAGCTTTTCCATACCCTGTGTAAAAGTATGGGAATTTCAACTATGGATCTTTGAACTGTGACAACGCAAACTTTTTATCAGATCAGCATCAGACATGTTCAATGTCCAATACTCATTAATACCCAGTCATCGCAGATTTACAGTTACTTCAGTAAATGTTCTCTAGTTATTATTATTAATCTGCGATGCAATCGCAGATTGTTATTTTTACTCAGGATCTTTCTTATTAATCTGCGATGCAATCGCAGATTGTTATTTTTACTCAGGATCTTTCTTATTATTAATCTGCGATGCAATCGCAGATTGTTATTTTTACTCAGGATCTTTCTTATTATTATTATTAATCTGCGATGCAATCGCAGATTGTTATTTTTACTCAGGATCTTTCTTATTATTATTATTATTATTATTATTATTATTATTATTAATCTGCGATGCAATCGCAGATTGTTATTTTTACTCAGGATCTTTCTTATTATTAATCTGCGATGCAATCGCAGATTGTTATTTTTACTCAGGATCTTTCTTCTTATTAATCTGCGATGCAATCGCAGATTGTTATTTTTACTCAGGATCTTTCTTATTATTATTATTAATCTGCGATGCAATCCCAGATTGTTATTTTTACTCAGGATCTTTCTTATTAATCTGCGATGCAATCGCAGATTGTTATTTTTACTCAGGATCTTTCTTATTATTATTATTATTATTATTATTATTATTATTATTATTATTATTATTATTATTATTATTATTATTATTATTATACTTATTCTGCCTAAAAAGTTTAGACCGCATCTCCTCCTAGAGTTTTCATCCGATCAACTCCAAACTTGGTCAACCTCAAGGGCCCATGCCACAATCGATGGCTATTACTTTTATTTTGGCTCCGCCCACTAGTTGTTGAGTTATCTGCCCTTGAGTGGGCAAAAACTCCCATAGGAAATGTATGGGGATGTTCAAAATTGATCTTTGAAGTGGTACTACAGCCAGAGTTTTGAACGGATCACTACCATACTTGCTGAGGATGTTACAACTGGCCATTTGTTTTTGAAAAATTATTTTTTTTCAAAATGGCCGCCAGACCTTTGACCCCACAATGCATGGCAAAAACTCCCATAGGAAATGTATGGGGATTTCAAATGAATGTTTGAAGTGCTACTACACCTAGAGTTTTGATCGGAGCACTCCCATACTTGGGTAAGATGTTGCCACTGATGATTATTTTTGAAAAAAATATTTTTTTCAAAATGGCCGCCATGAAAAAATTTTGGGCAAAAATACCAGTTTTCGTTTTTTGCAGAAATGAGCTCAGGATGACAATTAAAATAAAAAATTTTCTTTTTTTAAAATGACGGTCAGGCGAACTTTTTGGGGTCAAAATTACCAAAAAAAATTCTCTCCAAAACCGGGCCAGATTCTAGACCATTGAAAATTTTAACATCTCCCTTGGGGTCAAGGTAAAGCTTTCCAGTTTTCATGCTTGGCATAAGTTACCTCCCTTGCATCATGAAACATCAAAGATCATGTTCGAAAAAACACCTTTTTTCATCTCTTTATTAAAAGAGGCCTTATACTATTTGTTCATGGCCAGACATCGCAGATTTACAGTTACTTCAGTAAATGTTCTCTAGTTATTATTACATCTACTGGCACTATTACAACCATAATCACCCACATGTACACGTGTTGGTAGAATTTTATATAATATATTCTACGTGATATTAAACTATTTCACTGTTCATTTGATTTCATTATTGTCACATATATCTCGATGGCATGATGTTATTTATGGCAAAAACACCATCGTGTTGAATTACTTGAACAACATTAGTGTGGTTTGGCCATATCGGCCGTATCATAGGCAAAGCATCACAAACATCAACAACTGGGTATACTTAATATGCAGCTATTTCTGGTACTATTAGGTGATAAGGAAGGGCGTGGTCGTTTAGGAAATGGTCAAACCTCTGCCCTCCCTGACTATCAATTTCCAGAAAACTATACAGGTAAGCTAAATTGAATATTATGGAACTAATTTGCCTATGGCAGCAACAGCGTCCAGTAAAATTAGTTTCAAAATATTCAACCGCATGTTTATTAAATAGTAGAGACATACAACTCGTACAACGTGTCGCACTATTAAGAGTTAAAGACGGGCCAAATAGAAAAATGTATGACGTAGCAATTATGACGTCATCCTACACGCTGCTTAGCTGATTATGATGTCATATTACGTCATATGATGGATGGATACTCTAGTATGGTGAATTAGTGATAGGTTAGAAGACTACACAATGACATTGGACAGCGCCTATCACCATGGTTCCTAGAACGGATGGCGATGTTTGTATCAGTATCGATTACCATCATTTGAATGAAATCTGTTGCAATGCTTCCTACCAACGTCTGATGATCTCTGCCATTTTTCATTCGATGGAGGGACTTTTCTGTTTTCAATGATGTCTGATTACTCGCAGATATGCATGGCTATTCAGTACATCAAAATTGTGGTGGGTCTACGGGATTATTGAAAGCATATAAGACCAAAATTAGTACAAACCCTGTTAAGATAAGTCAGATATATCAATTTCATTAAAATGCATATTTCAAAATGTTAATCAGCTTAATCAGCTTAATCAGCTTGACTATCATTGTGCATATCGTAGTAAATGAGAATGAATTTTAATTTAACTTAGGGTCTTTTCCCGCTTTTCCGATGTAGTACACTGGGTTCACCAAATAAAGTTCACATTTAATCATCATCATCATCACATGCGCCTACTAAAATATTTAGAGCTGACTATTACTAAAAATTATAAAACAAACTTAATTTGGAAAAATAAATATGTTATTTGCATTGTATAATTTGTATTATAAATCGCTGAGTCCTTAGGTGAGCTGCGACGTACCGCCTACAAACCAAGACACCTAGCCAATCTTTAGATGAGCTGCGCCGTGCCGCCTACAAACCAAGACACCTAGCCAGTCCTTAGGTGAGCTGCGCCGTGCCGCCCACAAACCTCGATACCTAGCCAGTCCTTAGGTGAGCAGCAGTGTGCCACCTACAATCAAGGCCACCTAGCTAGTCCTTAGGTGAGCTGCGACAAGTCGCCCCCAAACCAAGACACCTAGCCCGTCCTTAGGTGAGCTGCGCCATGCCGCCTACAAACCTCGATATCTAGCCAGTCCTTAGGTGAGCAGCGGTGTGTCGCCTACAAACAACGCCACCGAGCCAGTCCTATGGGGAACTGCCATGTGCCGCCTACAAACCAAGACACCTACCCAGTCTTTAGGTGAGATACGATGTACCGCCTACAAACCAAGACACCTAACCAGTCATTAGTTGAGCTGCGACGTGCCGCCTACAAACCAAGATACCTAGCCAGTCCTTAGATGAGCTGCGATGGGCTGCCTACAAACCAAGACGCCTAGTCCGTCCTTAGGTGAGCTGCGACAGGCCGCCTCCAAACCAAGACACCTAGCCAGTCCTTAGGTGAGCTGGACGAGCGGCCTCCAAACTAAGACACCTAGCCAGTCCTTAGGTGAGCTGCGACGAGCCACCTCCAAACCAAGACACCTAGCCCGTCCTTAGGTGAGCTGCGACGAGCCACCTCCAAACCAAGACACCTAGCCCGTCCTTAGGTGAGCTGCGACGAGCCGCCTCCAAACCAAGTCACCTAGCCCGTCCTTAGGCGAGCTGTGACGCCATGCCTACAAACCACAACACCTAGCCAGTCCTTAGGTGAGCTGCGTCGCGCAGCCTACAAACCTCGATACCTAGCTAGTCCTCATGTGAACTGCTGTGTGCCGCCTACAAACCACGATACCTAGCCAGTCCTTAGGTAAGCTGTGGCGCGCCGGCTACAAACCATGACACCTAGCCCGTCCTTAGGTGAGCTGCAACGTACATTCAACTCACAATGGGGGAATCCAGTTTTAGCTATGGCCCGGCCATCTCTAGCTAATTTCAGCCTACGCTTTGCCCGTGTTGGGATCGATCACTGCAGTCGCTGAATCTCAATTCCCAGAAAACTATGCTGATAAGCTGTTGAATAATATGAAACTATTTTGACTAAGTGCTGTTGCTGCTATGGCAGCAATAGCGCCCAGTGAACCTAATTTCAAAATATTCAACAGAATGTTTATTACATAGTAAAGACATACAATTCGTGCAACAACCTTAGTCGGTCATCAATTAAGCGTCGGTGACGAACTTAGCTGCTTCATTCATGACGTCACGTAGTTGATTATGACGTCATATGATTAACTGAGATTGTGATGTTATAGTTTGTTTAGTGATTTGGGAAACACGCATATGTGTTAAGTTTGTGGATTTTGAATTTAGCAATAATTCCCAGATGATCAATTGTGTATAAAAGTACCGGTACACCGTTATCAGATGACTAGCACATTGGGTAATTCCTGCATGGTTTATGCTGTTTCTGTAATATTATAAAATAGCTGCAGTCTATAGTATACCGCCTCAATGGAGGATATTTCTAATGCCAGTGTGGAGAGTGTTTTATTTTCAGATAGGTCAGTGTGGAGAGTTTTTCATGTTCAGATCGGCCAATGTGTAGAGTTTTTCATAGTCACATGGGTCAGTGTGGCGGTTGTTTCATTTCCAGATGGCTCAATGTGGAGGTGTTTTATGTTGAGATGGGTCAGTGTGTAGAGTGTTTCATGTTCAGATGGGTCAGTCTGTAGAGTGTCTCATGTTCAGATGGGTCAGTATGGAGGGTGTTTTATGGAGGGTGTTCCATGTTCAGATGGGTCAATGTGGAGGGTGTTTCATGTTGAGATGGGTCAGTGTGTAGAGTGTTTCATGTTCAGATGGGTCAGTCTGTAGAGTGTTTCAAGTTCAGATGGGTCAGTGTGGAGGGTGTTTCATGTTCAGATGGGTCAGTGTGTAGAGTGTTTCATGTTCAGCTGGGTAAATTGCATTCTGTGTTTCATGTTCAGATGGGTCAGTGTGGAGGGTGTTTCATTTCCAGATGGGTCAATGTGGGGATGTTTCATGTTCAGATGGGTCAGTGTGGAGGGTGTTCCATGTTCAGATGGGTCAGTGTGGAGGGTGTTCATGTTCAGATGGGTCAGTGTGGAGAGTGTTTCATGTTCAGATTGGTCAGTGTGGAGAGTGTTTCATGTTCAGATGGGTCTGTGTGGAGAGTGTTTCGTGTTCAGATGGGTCAATGTGTGGGTGTTTCATGTTCAGATTGGTCAGATTGGATGGTGTTTCATATTCAGATGCGTCAGTGTGGAGGCTGTGTCATATTCAGATGGGTCAGTGTGGAGGGTGGTTCATGTTCAGATGGGTCAGTGTGGAGGATGGTTCATGTGCAGATGGCTCAATGGCATTCTGTGTTCCATATTCAGATGGGTCAGAGTGGATGGTGTGTCATATTCAGTTGGGTCAGTGTGGGGTGTTTCATGTTCAGATGTGTCAGTGTGGATGGTGTTTCATGTTCAGATGGGTCAGTGTGGAGGGTATTTCATGTTCAGATGGGTCAGTGTGTAGAGTGGTTCATGTTAAGATGGGTCGGTGTGGAGGGTGTTTCATGTTCAGATGGGTCAGTGTGTAGAGTGTCCCCTGTTCAGATGGGTCAGTGTGATGGTGTTTCATGTTCAGATGGGTCTGATTATATTGATTCATGATCGAAGTCATGACGGCAATTCACTCAGTAAATTCCCAAGCACACCGTGTGTAACATTAGGTAAAGATAATCCGTCAGCAGTAATAATCCAGTCTGGCAAATTAGATATTTTTCGTTCATTGAGTAGAAAATCTAGAAAGGTAAATGGATTTTATAAACACATTGTTGTTGCAGCAACCAAGATATTCCTGTCAAATGTGGACGCACCCATCCCTCTTCTACTCGGGGCTCTGACGCGGATGAGAGGAAGTGTATATGCAGGTCCATTCGCAAGCATTACTAATGAACTTGACTAATGACTCTGGCAAGCATTACTAATGGACTGGACTAATGACAGCATTATTAATGGACTGGACTAATTGCTCTGTCAAGCATTACTAATGGACTGGACTAATGACAGCATTACTAATGGACTGGACTAATGACTCTGGCAAGTATTACTAATGGACAGGACTAAGGACAGCATTACTAATGGACTGGACTAATTGCTTTGTCAAGCATTACTAATGGATTGGACTAATGACAGCATTACTAATGAACTTGACTAATGACTCTGGCAAGCATTACGAATGGACTGGACTAATGACAGCATTATTAATGGACTGGACTAATTGCTCTGTCAAGCATTACTAATGGACTGGACTAATGACAGCATTACTAATGGACTGGACTAATGACTCGGGCAAGTATTACTAATGGACTGGACTAAGGACAGCATTACTAATGGACTGGACTAATTGCTCTGTCAAGCATTACTAATGGATTGGACTAATGACAGCATTACTAATGGACTGGACTAATGACTCCGGCAAGCATTAATAATTGACTGGCCTAAGGACAGCATTACTAATGGACTGGACTAATGACTCTGGCAAGCATTAATAATGGACTGGACTAAGGACAGCATTACTAATGAACTGGACTAATGACTCTGGCAAGAATTAATAATGGACTGGACTAATGACTCTGGTAGCGATAATGAGTTTAAGGTCTCCCAATATAATTCTGTGTTAAATGGTATGCGGGAATTTTTTTAGACAATAATTTGACCGGGTGCTGGTATTTCCTATGGCAGCAACAGTACCCAGTCAAATTAGTTTCAAATTATTCAATAGAATGTTTTTTAAATAGTAAATACATTACAATTCGTACGACTTGACAGACTATTAATAGTTTATGACGGACTTAGATATGCCATTCATGACGTAATTTGATTGCGCCGTTCGACTACCTGTGCCGTAATTGGGTATGACGTCAATAATTGATCGACAGATTTGTTTCCTCTATTTTGGTATTTTTTCGATGCCTAAAGCCAGCCATAAGATAAATAATCACGCTAAAGTAAGCCATCAGATACGCAATCACGCTAGAGAAAGCCATCAGATAAGGAATCACGCTAAAGTAAGCCATCAGATAAGGAATCGCGCTAAAGTAAGCCATCAGATAAGGAATCACGCTAAAGTAAGCCATCATATAAGAAATCACGCTAAGGTAAGCCATCAAATAAGGAATCACGCTAAAGTAAGCCATCAGATAAGGAATCACGCTAAAGTAAGCTATAAGATAAGGAATCACGCAAAGGTAAGCCATCAGATAAGAAATCACGCTAAAGTAAGCCATCAGATAAGGAATCACGCTAAAGTAAGCCATCAGATAAGGAACCACGCTAAAGTAAGCCATCAGATAAGGAATCACGCTAAAGTAAGCCATCAGAGAAGGAATCACGCCAAAGTAAGCCATCAGGTAAGGAATCAGGCCAAAGTAAGCCATCAGATAAGGAATCACGCCAAAGTAAGCCATCAGATAAGGAATCACGCCAAAGTAAGCCATCAGAGAAGGAATCAGGCTAAAGTAAGCCATCAGATAAGGAATCACGTCAAAGTAAGCCATCAGGTAAGGAATCAGGCCAAAGTAAGCCATCAGAGAAGGAATCAGGCTAAAGTAAGCCATCAGAGAAGGAATCACGTTAGCGACACATTCCAAAGACATAAAATGGCTAAAAGCCTAATTTTCCGAGTTCCAGTAACGGAATGTGTTATGAAATCTTGTACAAACATGTCTCAAATTGATATCCATGGTTTTGTTGTTATGGTCGCGGACTCTATTAAACTAATTTCAGCTGTATTTGCTGCCTAAGTTAATATCGCTGAGGTAATCTAAGAACTATTATTAACAAGAGCTGCGTAGCCCTGGTAACAAAGATTGTTTAATGGGGAATTACCTAGCAGTTGAGGGATTGGAGAAAGCTAGTAGTCTTGGCCGGGTTTCATGGCAATACAATAAGGGCCAATAATCACAAACCAAGAGCTGCTCAAACGTACAATATTCATTCGTGAGTCTCGTAGTGGGTGATTCTGTTATGGAAGAGAAAGCAGCCATGCACGCCAGCAAAGAAAGGATTGGGATGTGGCTGGAAGAAGACGTACGATGTGTAGCGTTTGATCATCACGATGGAAATATGGCCATCAGTAAAGAAAAGGCTAATGCTACCGAAAGTAAACCATTGAACAATGTTATAAACACAATAGAAGACATTATAGCTGGGGGGTGGGGGGGGGGGTGGGGTGGAGGAAGATGTTTAACTGCAGGGAAAGAGATTACAAGCTATGTTAATATTTTGTATACTATTCAAGGGTTGAATATTGAATTTTGAAAATTGCTGTCACAGACACTCCCAAAAACAACAAATTATATCTTCGGAAAAGGGGAAGAATTTGTGGTCCGCATTTCAGGTTGGACGTGCTACAGTATGTGTTATCGTTGATATCTATTTTATCGCATTCATTCATGTAAATGATGATTATTACACAATTCAAATAATAAAAGTGACGAAGAACCTCTTAAAATTAACCTTTCCAGTTTTAGCTATGCCCCGCCAATCTCTAGCAAAGCTCCACCCATACCTAGCTGGTGGACTGATCGATCCCTGAAGACCCTGACTATCAAATTCCAGAAAACTATACAGATAAGCTGTTGAATATTTTGAGACTAATTTGACGTGATGCTGTTGCTGCCTATGGCAGCAACAGCGCCCAGTCAAATTAGTTTCAAAATATTCAACAGCATCTTTTTTAAATAGCAAGACATCCAATTCGTACAACAACGCTTAGCCCGTCATCAATTAAGCATTCGTGACGAAATTATCTACGCCATTCATGACGTCATTGATTATGACATTATTCTACACTTCGCGTAGTTGATTATGACGTCATATGATCGATGGATAAACTGGAAAACTCCATTATTTTGACGATCTGAAAGTATGAATTGTCCTGCTTATGCAGTGATCTTTGAGTGCATCGAGTATATTATCAAATGTATACATATTTCCGGCATCAAGAAAGTGTTAACACGCGAACGTGAATGAGATTGAAGCTTCGCCATTGTTATCCAATGCATCTTTCTCGTTTTAACAATGCCCCATCCATGCCTAGTTAAGCTCCGCCCACACCTCGATCGTGTTGGGATAGATCGATCCCTGAACTCCCCGACTATCAATTTCCAGGAAAATTATACACAATAGCGGTTAGATATTTTGCGACTAATTTGACGTGGTGCTGTTGCTGCCTATGGCAGAAACAGCGCCCAGTCAAATTAGTTTCAAAATATTCAATAGAATGTTTATTAAATAGCAAAGACATACAATTCGTACAACGTGTCGGACTATTAATCGTTAAAGACGGACTATTTAGAATCATTCATGACGTCATGAGTATGACCTCATCCTACACGTCACTTAGTTGATTATGACGACATATGACGTCATATGATCGATAGATACAATGGAAATGTCCATTGTGAAAGTAGACAAAACATTGCAGAAGTAGTATAGGGTGGCGCTGTGCGTTATTGTTCTTACCAGCAGGAGGTCTTCGAGAACAATGGGTTTTTCATGAGATCAAAGGAAAAGTTTGTGGAATGGAATGTTGAGAACAATGGCGTCCAACGGTACACGCATTCTAGAGAACAATGACGCACAGAACGCCACGTTATCTCGATAACAATGACGCACAGCCGCACAACCGCACACGTAGATTCTTCCTCACTCTGGAATGTTCTATTATTTTGAATTAGTTAACTCTTAAAAGTTTAAAAGTTGTGTATTTTACTTTTAAATGTAGTGGCGGCGCTCCCCCCTCCGTGGTTATCTACCATTGTAAAAATAATAAGAGAGTAATGTAAAAGAATAGAGTTTAAGAGGTGGTCTGATAATGGAGGTCGTAGGAGTATGAGGTTGAGGATATATGAGGAATTACGGTATTGATGTATATTTTGAAGGTAATGTGACTGTTTCGTCGATAACGTTATTAGTAAACTGTAGAATACTTAGAGACTGCCTGTAAGCTGGTACTGTCTTAGCAACAGCTACCAGACAGATTAGTAACAAAATAGAGTTTAAGAGGTGGTCTGATAATGGAGGTCGTAGGAGGAGGAGGTAGAGGATGTATGAGGAATTACGGTATTGATGTATATTTTGAATAATTTGACTGTTTCATCGCTAACGTTATTAGTAAACTGTAGAATATTTAGAGACTGCCTGTAAGCTGTTACTGTCTTAGCAACAGCTACCAGACAGCTAAGCGACAAAATATTAAAAATAATCTTGTATTAATGGTGTGTTCGGTTGGAAAGGTTACCAAGACTTGGTGGTGATGAATTGTATCCTGGGTTAAAAAGAAGTTAACCCTTTCACCGATGAATATATATCTCATTTTCATCGATACCATACAGGAAAACTGTTGAGTATTTAAAAATTAATTTGACGTCGCTAACGTCATTGGAAAAACTATTTTTGTTGAATATTTTGATTGACTTTTAACCGTCATTACGTACAAATTGTTTTAAAATACTTTGCAATAACGACAATTGTTTTAGATACGATGGTTAAAATGTGGTCATTATATCTCTGAGGGTTCCGTGTGTTTATAGAATTGTATGTAGAGCGTACTTATGCTAAAAAGATTATTTGTTGCATATGATTTAACCATACGTTTTGAATAGCCGTGAGATCAAGCTTGAATCGAGATACAAACATACCACATGTTGATAATGAAAGAACGTGTTAGTACCTCAAGTCTCGTACTACATGGTTTTTTAGAAATATTCAAAATTACTATTGAATTATCGCCTACTCGCTAGGAGATTTCACTTTGTAGTTGCGAATGCATACAGCTTTGTGCTCTGGATACAATAATATCGTATCGTTTCCTAGTTCTTAGCCGAGTGGACATATGTACTAATTCTCTTGGGTAATTATTAGAATATCACGTTTTGGTGATCGAGTGCTTTATGCATATTTATGGTGTGTTCGCGCATTACTCATATTAACATTAAACATGTCCGCTTCATACGCTTTAAGGTCATGCGATGTTAGATTTTGTCAATGCCTGTTTCTTCACGAACTAATAATGTTGTTGGTATGTACCACGAGGAAAGGCTTCGCCCATGGTGGAATATGCGGCCTATTAATTGCACTGTTTTACTCTGCTCCATCATTCTTCTACGTGCTTGAAAACCTAAGTTAGTATCGGCGATATTATCAAATTCGCCGGCATCATCTATTTTACATCCAGCAAGTTGTAGATGCGAGGATGCGGCATCGCTGCCATAATTTAGTAATGTCTCGATGTACGAGCGGTAAGCATAATTTTGGCTCGAGTCGCTGACACGCTTTCCATTCAAAAAAACATCCAATTGTGAGAAAATTGTATGCAAAAGATTATTCCCAGGAGCTATCAGGTCATTCGCCTCGAGTGTCTTTTCATCACCATTTCGATCTAGCTTTACTAGCTTAACTTTAATCGAAAGATAAGATTGTGTAAGATCTAAATATCTATCGGCTGACCCACTGACGTAAAACTCGATCGGACCACTATCTGTTAAACTAGATACAGGCTGAAACAGTTCCCATTTTGCAGACTCCAATGTCGTCACTATGGGATGTGTCTGAAAAATGTCTAATTCGCTCTTCTAGCACTCGCAGATCTGATTAAGTTCCATGTTGTTTGTTGATTAAAGATATCAGCTTGTTTTCTCTGACGTCTATTGCGACCCTTCCGCTTCGGTATCGCACGCATTGACTGAGCATTACGTGTATTATTCCTCTTTTTAAGCTTAGGTTGAGGTGGTCTTAAACCACCTCGCACCGCTGTTACAGCTTCTGGTATCAAAGACCTGGCAACACCATGTGCTATCGATTTTAATGCCGTTTTAACATTTTTTTTCAGTCATTACGTCCTCAGCTAGGCCGATTCCAGCACTAAGAGCTTGTTTACCTACAGATTTAGCAACATTTTTTGTGAAAGGTATTGCTGAACGTAATAGACCACCTAAGATATTACCGAGTCCATGTCCTGATTGGTATTGTGCGCCTACAAAAACTGGAATACATCCATGACCCACTTGACTCGCGTAGTAACGAGCCAGCGCTGGTGCGTTTGTTCTTCCCCTAATCGTTCCTCTTAACGTCCCTATCATTATCGTTATCGTCGTCATCTGAAATGCAAACAGAGTACACTCGGCGATGCTCTGTCCTTGAATGGGACATTGGCTCCAGTTCTATCCGTTATAAGTATTCCAATAGTATCTATGTAGTTCTTCGACACAGTATGGTATTGAATATCAGGAAACGTCCACTGACATATATCTTTTCCTCCATCTGTACTAGAAACGGGTATCACTCTGAGTAGCAGTGCAGAAGCCTACCACGCTGTGTGAGACTACGTCGCAGTATATATACGCAGTCGTAGGACAACCCTCACGATTTGAACGAAATGATTCTTTAAAGTCTATAGGTCCCATATGTATTTTTCCTCCTTCGAATCCGATTAAATTTGCTACATCTCTACCTAAACGTATAGTGTAATTATCTTTAACAGTGAGAGAAACTAGATTCGCGCGATGCAAGTAAAAATTGAAAAATATTTTTTTGTGTCTAAATCTTGTCTTGCTCTCTATCTGACCATTGAGATAGTCTACCATATTTTTTACGGCATAGTACCCTTTCGGTACATTGATAAATAGAGCTTCTGTTTGCACATAATAATAATTTTCGCTTCTACGTGAACGTTTTTTACCGTTATTATTTGTTTGATCATTTCGTGCATTTTTCCCCCGAGCATTTCGTGACCGTTTTCCCCGATCGGCAGGACATGGATTACCGAAACCATCTTTTAAAACTAGTGGAAAAGCTGTTGTCTTTTCTATTTCTGACGTGCTGGCGACATATTTACTAATTTCTTCTGATGCAACGCTATCTTTCTTCTTCTTCTTCTTCTTCTTCTTCTTTATCTTCTTCTTAGTAAATGCATATATTTGTACAAAAGTTTCCTCCACAATAGTAAGCCAACTCCTCGGATATAACACACTCGAGAGGCCCACTTCCCATTCGCCATCTAATGTTAATGGAGTTTGCAGACGTGTTCGAAACTCTGATATCTTATTGTCGGGAAAGAACTGGGTACTACTATTGCTCGGAAGCATTATGTAAAACTGATCCTGGTTCATTCTGAGTTGAATGATGTATGGACGTCTTTATGCGCGGGCTAGGCAATATATACCCTGGACATCCACTCAAAAGCGATATCCATATGCCTGATTGCCCATTTTGTTCATGATACATGTAATGATTATGGTATAAATTATTATAATTTGAGCTAGGTATACTATTTCTTCTTTCGGTACTCGAGAACCCATCATTCACCACATGCTCTGATCCGATCTTCTCTCCATATATTCATCCATTGTCAAATGATGTATAGTACTTAGTTCATTAACCCACATGTTAAACTTAGCCGGGTAACCGAGCCACTTTACCAGATACTCGCGTTGTCCCTTTTTATTGTTTCTACTTTTAAGTATTTTTTCCATGGCATACTCTTTATCATTTTCTTCTATCACTTGCTGTATCTCATCATGATAAAAAGTACCAATAATCGGGTCACCTACATAGTCTTCTAATTTATATAAGTATGGATATTTGTCTGTAAGAACCTCACGCACCTTAAACAATTCGCAAATCCATTGCTTGTGATTTTCTAACATGGTCACCTTGAATAGGGATGTTTTTAGATTTGGAACGTTTCTTCGTCTTCTTTCCATACATATTTCTCCACGTGATTAACTCCGTACTAGGGTCGACTTCGGTAGGAGCCATGCGCGTACTGGAATGTGTTGTGTTATTGTATGCTGTGACTAAACTGGGTAATACATTGATATACTTTCGTGTATTTTTATGCGTCATGTATCTGTATATTCGACCCCTCAGTGTGCATTGAAAACGCTCTACCATTGCCACTTTCGTTTCATTTTGAGAAGTGTAGAAATGTATTCCATTATCTTTCAAATATTTTTTCATTACACGGTTTACGAACTCACCCCCTTTGTCTGGTTGAATAGCATGTGGGCGACGCTCAGTATGCTCCAATATTGATTCTAACCCTTTCTTGACTGCTGACGACGTTTTACTAAACAGGCATTCCACCCATGCATATTTTGAAAGGGCATCAACTACGCATAGCAAATATAACACATTGTTGTTCTCTTTTGCCAGCATACCCATCGAGCATAGATCTGCCTGCCATAGTTCATCAACGGCTGAAACCCTTATTTTTCGCCTGTCAAACTTTGTTCTCCACGGTCTGTGTAGGGTATATACTTCTTGGTGTTTTAACCATTTGTCTATGTAGTTGCGAGGTATTTTACCTTTGAACGCATTATATAGCTTTTCTTTCCCACCAAAAGATGCGTAATGTTTCGGATCAAAATATACTTTCGCCAATTTAGCATCATTCATGACTTATCTAAATTTACCCACACCGGAATTGAATGCCGCTTTTTCTTCCTGATGTCCGCTAGAGAACTCTTTCTACGTATTCTTTTGCTCACGGGCATAGACGTGTACTCACTGGTGCTAACATCCTTTTCTACACCATTATATATCTGTCTCATCATTTTCTCTTGCCCTACAAATCTGTGGGGTATGTTTAGGTCACGTAACGGATTAAGAAACTTTCCCACCACTTGATCACACATACCATCCATAAGAGGTTTACGCCCATGCGCTACTACGTTTGTAAGCAGGTCGAGTACATTACTTTTAGGGAAAAACGTACCCTCTATTGTCACTTTGCCCAAATCATTAACGTGAAAACGTTCAGGAACCGAACGTAAAATATCAATTACTCCACTGACTTTTGTCTTGTATGTTTTTGGTATTCCCCTCATCGTACGTTCAAGTATTTGTGCGGGCGGTGCATCGTAGTTAGTTATGGGCTGTAGAGGTAATGGTTGATATTGTTGTTGTTGTCCTTACGTTTGCTGATAGTAATGTCTATACATATCCAATACTTGCGAATATGGTTTTGCTTTTTCATTTTCAGTCAGATCGTGTCTGGTTAATATATTTGATATCTCGTTGTCGAGACTAATAGCTTTGCGTATCGATTGATCTGTCTGTAGCATAGATATTTTACTCTATTCATTTAAATTACCTATCAATTCGTGAGGAACTAGTGCCATTTTACCTGTATGTTCCATCTTTTCACGTGAACAGTTTACCAATTAATGGCGCTAGCATACCGATCACCGCTGGTAATAAGGCACCTAAAAATCTGCATGTTTGTAGCAATTTTCTTTTACGTGCATATGGCACACCGTGACTAGTCAGCGTACGCATTTTCGCTTTGTATTTATTCAGCTGCTTGTATCGTATTTTAGTGAGATGAACATTCCCACGTAATACATTTAGGAATGAGTCGCATAGTAAATTCGTTCGAACACTGTTTGATTACCTCATTTCTGATTGAAGGCTTTACTTTAGCCAAATATTGCAGCATAGGTAAATGGCATTCCGTTTTATGTGATGCCATTTTTCTTAGGTATGTAAACGTAGCACCCCTCCTTCGGATGAACAGATGAACGGAGTCTGATATTGTCAGGTGTCGTCTGTTTCAAATCTAGGAGTAGATATGAGTGAGGTTTACGTGTAGCATCCTTATATGATTCGATCAAATACTTTGTATTGCCTGGGTACATCTGATTAGATAAAGAACGAATGGATGATGCATCACGTGGATTCTTAAACAATACCATGTAGTGACAGTTAACTGATAAGTCGCGTTGATTGCGAGACTCATGGTGAGAACGTTTTGTAAATAGGTCAGCTACATTCTCGTCGCATTTATCCATCAAATCGTCGAGCACCACCAATGTTCTGCAACTTCTGTCTAGTTCAAAATTCACACCCTCTTTAAATTCAACTTCTTACGCCAAATCATTATACCCATCTTGCCACGCACCGTAGCAGTACACAATCCTCTGTGGAGGGGGAGTAATGGCATAGGGATCTCTTATTAGTGCTTTTATCATCTCAGTTTTACCGCACTGCGTTGGACCGCAGACAATCATAATAAATGGGTGTTGTAACGACGTATTGCAGTCAAGCGTTGATGCCATTGCGTCGTCACATGTGCGTCCACGTACGACTAAGAAGGTATACGCTCATGTGCATATATATATATATATATATATATATATATATATATATATATATATATATATATATATATATATCTTAGGTGTACGTGGACACGTGTGAACCGTCACTATGATGTAATATGTAGTTACTCTTCTGCGAATACCTTATCAATGCTTACTGGTTAGCGAACATTACGAATTGTGATATCGGATACTCGTGACGTAAGAGAAATGCTATGTCCATTTAAGAATGTCCTGTAAATTAGGAGAAATGCTATGATTGCAACGTCAGATACTCGTAATGCAGGAGAAATGCTATGTCCATTTAAGTATTGTGACGTAAAATTATGAGAAATGCTATGATTGCGATGTCAGATACTCGTAGGTGAAATGCTGTGTACATATAAGAATTGTTATGTAAAATTAGGAGAAATACTATGATTGCGACCTCGGATACTCGAGACATAGGAGGAATATTATGTCCATTTAAAAAATTGCATCATAAAATTAGAAGAAATGCTATGATTGTGATGTCAGATACTGGTGACGTAGTAGAAATGCTATGTACGTTTAAGAATTGTGTCGTCATATACATGCTACGGAGCAGAAATGCTATGAACATCTAAGTGTATGATTATGACATCAGATACTTGTGTGACGAATCCATAACATCTTTAAATAGTTACAAAAATAAACACGATATTCAGTGAATATTTTGTCATGAAATTGAACAAAAACCGTCTAACAGTGTTTTATTTAAGTATGCGCTATTCAGCTCACTCTATCATTCATTCACCTGGACCATTCTTCTCCAAAGAATAGTGATGACACGCGCCATCAAGTGCCTCTGTCAAGTGAAAAGCGGGCATACCAACGCATGCGGAGGAGGCGGGGGAGTGAATAGCGAGTCGCTAGCGACAGATAAAGAGATAGAGAGCTAGGTGCTGGTACTGAACAAGCGAAATCCGATTTTAAAGCTTTTTTATTAATACATACATCAATAATACATATCGTTACAAAGATACGAAAAAACACACCAAATACAACATATTTTACAAAGCTACGATTGACAAAATAAAACAATTAATTATGTTATTTTTTAAAATAAAATAAAATACCTATTTAATTTTATTAAAAATTATCCCCATGTTTTAATGCTTAAAAACACGGTTAATTTTAAATAAAACTAAATAAATTAATATTAATTATAGTTATGGCAACAACATCTGTTTTTCATATATTACATCCACAATGTAGCTATACCATTTCGTCATACACATACGGTACAGATCAGTACAATGTTCGCATATATAGTAATGGCAGGCTAGTCGAGCGCAATATTCGTCTTCGTCCATTTCTAATAATGCTGCCTCATTACACAGTTCAAAATTGTCAATTAGATTAAAGTCAACATTAATCCCTAAACATGAATGTTCACGTTGACTCGGATGATTTACTAGACATCCGTAACAATCTCGCACAACCAACGAATGTATCTTTTCACACAGCATGGATGCGAATAATTTCTGACTAATCATTTGCACATGATCCGTAGGGAAATAATGGTGTGGATGCCCCATAGTTTTACAATAGTGACACAATTTGACGGTATCGTCATCGACGAGATTTAGTTCATCATCACTTAAAACCTCATCAAGGTATATAGCGTCCGTATTAAGCGTATCGTGATTATACATCTCTGCAGAATCACTAGTGGTTGGAATGTTATTCATGTTCTCGCTTTTTCACACCGTAAAAGCACTGAGGTATCATGCTAAACAACGCATCACCACTCACGTTGGTGGCACATAAAAGTTAGGTAATGCTGCCAGCAAATTACTCGCATTCTGTTTCAACAATTCCCACTCATTGTCTTGCAGGTATAATCCGCAACGTGTGGCACGCGGTTCTGCATCAGAGCAGAAAAAATAGCGTATGTCAATACACGGAAATTCATCACAGATAGAAATACGAACAGAATTGTCCAAAGAATATGTAAATAGTATGCCTTCTTTTTTGCGCACACGTTTTACAGCGTCTTCAAGATTGGGTATGATCTGCAACAGCTGTTTAAACAATGCTATGCTGAGATATAAACCGCGTTTAGTGGGATAACCATCAGGATGAAACTGCCATAGATCGATACACCACTTTTCGCCAAAACATATTGTTCGCGCTTTACGCGACTTACCAGGATCACACCAAAACGCCGAGCAATTTAAATATTTAAAGCAAGGATCAGACGACATCGTGGAGAACGAATAATTATAGCGTGAAACTGATGCATTTATATATCATTAGTAACAATAACGAACAGCCGCCCACGGATTGAACGACATCTGGTGTAAATACCAGGCACACAATGGCGTACAGAGGAGCACGTGCATTATAATAACGTACATAGACGCACTTAATTTGAATTTATGGAGCGCATTTGTTCGATCAATAACGTACATATTCACGCGGTACAAGACACCGTCTTCTACCGTCGCACACTTTATGAGCAATAACGCGCATGACCAACTTTTAACCATTACACGGCTGAGAGACTCGATACACTAAAGTCGACGCATATTATCAAGGGATGCACAAAATATTTTGAAAACTATCTGACTGTAAGTTCATGGCGTATGACAACAACTTTCAGTCGTAATATTTTTGCGGTAATATAAGGCTTGTAATGCGTGCGATAACCAAGCATAAGTTATGAATGAGAAAGACATCGATTAATGTAGCTTCGCAGCAATAATACGTGAACCCAATGCACTATGTCTATCCCATATTCGGTTAATAAACCCTTGCTAATTTCAGACATGAGTATAATTCTTCCAGCATTAATTTTGTCATCTCTTAAAGCGAACCGCATACTCCTCATAATCAACTTACGCATCTTATCCTTATCATCGTTACACAGACTAGCAATATTTGTTATCATAGCGCGAGCAACTAGTGCGGCTTCGGCGGACATGGACGACACTGACATTGTTTACGTACTGACTGAAAAAAGTGCACTGTTGCTATTTATATTATGCTAGTGTAACCGTATGGTACTGATGATAAATCTCCCAGTTTCAAAATACGTTTTTTAAAGACGGGTCTGAAAATCTTACTGCTATTTACTGAAATAATTCTAAAATGATCGGTGTGCGTGATCTTTGATGGATAGCTTAATAGTACACTATTACTATCCGTAATTCCACCATCGTTTATAATTTGTTCAATGGATTTTTTCATTGTATCAAAATTAACTTGTTTTGATTGTTGGGTACCGAGTGTTAAACCTTTAACCTTCGTCACCTGTTTAACGATTGATGGATCACCGCGACGCTTCGTTTCATAACTATAGTTTTTAGGACCGAGTCTGCAAAAACTTGTTAATTCGTAATCGGAGGGTATTTCACTCGTCCAAGAACCTAGATACCCACTTCGATCTTGAATGGTCGGCTCACCTTCACGTGTACTAATTACCACCGAATCCGTATCATGATAGGCTGTGCAGCATCCGAGTAAGGACAAGACTTCATACAGTTTTATTCGTTCATAGGCTGTCACGAAAGATGCAAGAATACAGTTGGTATTTAATGGTGACTGAATGTACTCGTCATTGACTGAATAGGAGGCCATTAGAAGACTATCGTTCAGGAATGTAATGGAGCCTACAGTTTTACTTTTATCATTCAGAAGGGAGAGTAGACCTTTACGTGTTGATATCATGCTATTCTTTTTATGACCATGAAGAGAAAATCGTCCCCACAAAATATTCAAACAGGATTTAGCGACAAAGCGTAAACCCGGGTTATACAATATTTTGGCAGGGTCGAGCTGTATTCCTTCATGTTTATGATAGTCAGCAACGTAATTCGCCTTTTCACTCTCACTACCAACACAATCAGGATAACCGCTACTTTCCTGTTTAATGAAAATGGTTAATGTATTCTGAAAATAAACCATCGTCGCCATGCGGCTCATATTGCGATGACGCGTGATAATGCCATACTTCATACATTTTTTTAGTTACATAACCATTGCGTATAGCTAGCTGTAACCCTGGAGTGGTCCATGTTCCGCATAAACTGCGCTGTTCTTCCATATGTTCGCATACAGAAGATTGTTCATTTTTTGCGCATTTGTCGCATAGTACAAACATGAGGCGTGAATTTATTTGAGCAGGTAGCACGGGAAAGTATAAATCATGAGGTGTAAGGACTTTGCATTTAATAAGACCGAAGAAGTCATGCACCTTCTTATCACTCAAGTCATCACCTCTTAGAACCGTATATGACCCTTCTGGAAAACAACATTGTTTCATCACTGAAGGATACATGGAAACGCAGTCTAAATATTCGAGTGTGGTATTCTCATCCGCTTCCATAAATAAATGAATCGCGGATGTATGACCACCGAACAGCGCATCATGTGGTGATATTGGGTGTGCTAAGTCCAATTCGGTGATAAAATCATTTAGCTCAGAGGAATCAGCGACTTGTTTCTTAAAGTCGCATTCCCACATAATTCTCACCATATATCCATGCGATTCAAATAAAGAAATGTGACATTGAAGCGCAGAATATGCTTCTTCATATGTCTGATCGCCATATGGTGTATATGTCGTATCACGCTTATCACCGCAACAAGCAGACTCATGTCCGTGGAATTTACAACCTAAGAACTCGTAAAGAATATTTTCAGATACATCAATTCCATCCACATAAAGTCCGCATATTTTCTGTTCACCGCCATTTAGCGCATGCACGATTTGGCGACCCTCACATTGACTGATCCATTCCATCTATTCTACACCCAAAACACTATAAGCACGTTTTGATCTTAGTGAGAAATCAGGTATAGTTTGTATGCTCTCAGGTCGAAGCCAGAAAGCGCGATAGGCCACATTACATGCTCCTGCTAGCGTTATCCCTGTCACAAATGGGTTTTGGCCATCCATCGATTCAGAAAATAAAGTCTTAAATCTAGACCATGGCTAAACGTAATACGGTTACATCATCATTACAATATTCGATGAGATTTTTATCGACATCGTAGCGCTCGTGTCTTGATATCTGCTCATTGTACCATCGATCAAATTTGATTAATTCATTCACATTCCTATTTTGTGGACAGAATATCTCCCTCTCGGGAAATGGTATTACCTTACCCCAATATTGAGGCGTGTTGAGCTGATGGGGAAATGTCCCCTTTCGAACAGAAAGATTAAAAGCATCGCCAACCTTACGTAATGAAAGGGAAAAAAGTTAATTGAATCGATAAACCGAATAGTACCTACGTCAAATGAGAGAACTGAACGACCACGCATAATAATATTTGAAGGTTTAAGATGCGGATTAGTGGTTTTGCAAATGCATTGAATGAGTAAAAGGGAATCATAGGCACGAGCGTTGTAAGCGATCACCAAGTAGTCAGAGAAAACATATTTTCTATCAATTCATTTACCGTCCCTCCTAGCCTTAATACGTGTCAGCCATCTAATGAACTGATCCACGGCGTCTAACCCGTGAAAGCGAACATATCCATAATTCGTACCTCGATGACATGTAGAGCAATCATCTTCGAGCGGTTGCTCGAGGCACGCATCACAACATATGTTGGCAACCACGAGATTGACATTATGCTCAGCTAGAATATTAGTATTGCTACTGTCGATAGGCGATAAATGTTTCTGTATCGTAAATGATGTATTTTTGAAAACATTCGTAACTACAATTGTCGGCATTCGTACGCATAGAGCGTGCATGGGATAATAATATAATAGGTTCTTCAATTACTTTATGATAACACGTATGATTTTCAGTAATAACATACTTTTCTTTACACGTGTGACATTTTGTCATACCGTATACGTGTTCATCGTCATCTTTACGTATGCGACTGAAACAGTGGGGGCATGCCTTCACCATTTCGCAGGTCCCATTAGAGAGGTGGTTCGACATACATTGATGGTTATAAAACTTACGATGACAATCAGTACACATTATCTTATGCGTAGCGTCTGTAGAAGTGCAAGATCCTTTATCAGAATAAAGTGTCTGACAACTACGACAGCGTGCAGCGCATGAGTGATCATTAGAGTATGATGCATTACACCTCGTACAGTAATTACGTACCATAAGAAATGCAGCCATAGACGTGATTAAGGATATATGATTATCACGTTCTGAATGCTTTATGCACGGTAAACTCTGGGAAGCGCAACCGAATATGCGTTCATGCATTGACTCTGAGTAGACTTGAATAGAAAATTGATTGCGAAAATGTTCCTGAAATCTGTTCCAATCAGTACTATTAATTTCACGTACAGGAATACTACAAGCTGTATGATATTCGGGCGCCATATGTGTCAAATATGTTTTATTACGTATCAAATTATTCCATTCTTTTGCAGAGATTAATTTGTTAATTTTCTCAATAAATTTTATTCCTAAAAATATTCCTGCCGCAAAACAGAATTGATATTCGACGCATACGGGTACAATACATTTTTTTATACGCATGTACGCATCTAAATCGGATGAATGTAAATTTAATAAATTTAAATGTCTAGAATCTCCCCCACCTAGGAGAGTATCATTTCGACCACCCGAGTTGTACTCCTCTACACGAAAAACATGAAATTCATATCCCTCTGATAACCTACAATCAGTATTTGACTGAATGACTTTTTCGACTGATTCTAAAATGATGTCAGGCATAATTTCATTCCATAGCCTAAAATCCATCGCTATCGGCATTTCCAAAGAAGGGTGAATCAACTTGATTCTCACGTGATCATTCGACTGAACATTACTATATTCGCTATATGTATCGAGCAGACGCCTGACACCAACTCAGAATGAGAAACTGGTGTATTGGTTATAGGATAACTTTTAAAAGATACATTATATTCAGTACCTTCGAGATGAAATGTTTTACTGCGGTATTTGCGAACAGTCCCCATAGATATATAGTCGGTATAATCAACTACCGACCCTCCGTTTTGAGCGTGCTCATGGCGAACGCATTGTAAATAATGATTAAGTAGATCATCTGTAAGCACTATATTCTCTGATATACATCGACTGATTTCATCAGTGATGAGACTAATTTTATCTATCGAATGATTTGCACACGTCTCAATAAGAGGTTGATGAGTAGGATCATCGATGCGATAAGCAGAATCATTAGGAAGGTATGCTATATCCAGAGATAAGTCATTAGCCGTAGGTGCGATACAGACCAACACGGCATCACGTAAATTTAGTTCGGAATTGTCAGGAAGACATGATAAATCCAGTGATATGTCATTAGTAGAAGGCTCAATACATACAGGAACTGACGCGTTATCAAATAAATTTAGGTCGTAATCATTAGGAAGGCATGCTAAATTCAGAGATATGTCATTAGTAGAAGGCTCAATATGTACAGGAACTGATGCGTTATCAAATAAATTTAGGTCGTAATCATTAGGAAGGCATGCTAAATCCAGAGATATGTCATTAGATGAAGACACAATATGTGCAGGAACTGGCGCGTTATCAAATAAATTTCAGTCAGAATCATTAGGAAGGCATGCTAAATCCTGAGAATAAATTTACATCGTAATCATGAGATATGTCATTAGCGAAAGGCACAACATCAATTAAATTTAGATCGTGTCCATCACGTACATCGATCAAATAATTAGAATCAATTACGTCACATTCATTGTGAGGATAATTAACAAATGATGATGGTACAGTACTCAGATCAGGAATAGATTGTTCAGTTATAGTATGTATGGTTTGATCATCGATAGAAGCAGGTTGCTCAGGTATGATTACGTCATAATCGTATAAATCGTCCAAATGATTGAAAACATCAGCATCGTTATCAGACAGTTCAGGAATGACTTCGCATAATGCTACATCATTATGTTCATCAGATACGTGCGGAATTGAAAAGTTGGGTTCATACAACATTGAATCCAGATTTAAAAGGTGATCCACATCTTCATCAGGTGAATTGGATAGATCCACGTTTAATCTTGCCGCATCAGCATCACGCATCTGCTGCAAAATCACATTAACAGCATCTTCACATTCTTTAATGTCGGCGCTTAAATTATCTGCCATTTTGTTATGTCTTTAACGCAATTTACTACTCGTTAATATAAAATTGGTTTTTTTTAATTATTCTCTTAAGATCTCTATACGTTTCTTTATAAAAGCACAAATAGCGACAGCGAACTATACAGGCGTGCTCTGCTTAAATACGTGCAGAGAACAGCGCCAGGCGAATGCCGGCCGGCATTGCATTCATCCTCAAACTCCTCCTCATCATCATCCTCCTACGACCTCCATTATCAGACCACCTCTTAAACTCTATTATTTTACTATTATCACTCTCTTTACATTACTCTCTACCATTATCACTCATCAAACTCTATTATTTTTACAACGGTAGATAGCCACGGAGGGGGGAGCGCCGCCACTACATTTAAAGGTCTTGTGAGGACTTATGGTCGATAACGAGTTTCAATTAGTTTTATGGTCTACTACACTATATAAACACAATAGCATCACTTGGAGTGAAAAGAAATATGTTAGGCAGCCCGACTAACGAGATTAAATGACGGCTCGATCTAAATCATATCCCCGCTCCCTGTGATGTCACACCGGGAACGGCGCTGTGAGCTGTGTCAATATTTCACTGTTTAACACGAGAGGCTTCACAACCATAACAAAAATTATGTCAGGTTGAAGCTAAGTCTTCAAGAAATAAGAAATCATGATTTTTTTTAATTCTATCATGATATTTACTCATTTCAATGGTTTCATGGATAGCCATATTCGCATAATAATAGGCCTATAACAACGGTAAAGCATGGCATCTAAAAAGATATGTATAAGCTCCAGAAATGCAGCTTCAACTTTTTCTGAATATTACAAATGTACAATAAGTGTGTGTGTGTCTTATGTGAAATTTCTCATGATTAGAATCAATGTAATTGTTTATCTATAAGCTTTTGGCGATGTATTTGAACTGACAGAATGTTCAGAGATCGCTGGTCTTTACTTACAGTGCAGCTCATAAATAACTATATGTTTCCAACGCAAAAACACAAGCTTGTTAGTTAGAACCATATGAACACGATACAAGAACCAGTCTGTTGAATATTTTTTAGCATAATTTGGGTTGAAATCCAACCCAATTATGTTCAAAATATTCAACAGTATGTCTTATTTAAGTTGTACTATATGCGTGCGGACGGCAGTGAAAGCCTCACCGGGCAACTTGATCGATGCCTAAATTGTAAATAAACTGTGTAGGCCTACTCTGGATGACTATGCGCAAATAGATTAGTTTAGATTTGATTTATATTTTCCCAGCATTTTAGTTAATTTTAAACACATAACTATAGTAACTACTATTTTGCAATCATAAAGTCTGCACAATGGTAAATTGCCATAGTAAATGCACTGAGCTGTGTAGGCCTACTCGCTACTGTCATTTAAAAAGTTGTACATTTGTGTGCATACATGTGCCTATCATCTATAATGGAAAATCTCTGCAGTCAATCCACAGGCCTTTGAATTTTCGTCCATCCCTATCACTACCACATATCCCCCTACTACATGATGTATATATACTTACTATATATAATATACACTATATATAGTAGGTATATATACATCATGTTGTAGGGGGATATGTGGTAGTGATATGGATGGACGAAAATTCAAAGGCCTGTGGTCAATCCAGAAAGATAAGAGTAAGATATATATGCATGTGTAGAATTGTATTCCAAGAAGTGTGTGTGTGGGTTTGATTAAATATAGCCTCACGTACACGAAATCCGATGTTACTGTCACCTCTAACCGTGACCATGAGAACTATCCTTTAAGTTTAATCAACAAAAATATCATCAACTTTGCTATTACTGAATCTTTGTACACCTTTAACAATGTAGTGTTCCTGTGTGAACAATGAATTGTCAAAGAACAGGTGCTTAGGTTCCTAATATGTTCAGCAGTAGAGCGCCTAGCTATGCTCTCTAGACAATAAGAATTGGTGTCTTCCCGGTGTGACGTCACAAGTTTAGTCCGATAGCTAAAAACGTTTGGTTGTCAAGGAAGTTGCTATGTGCTTATCTTAGCTTTGGCTGGAGCAATTACAAAAATTTAAAAAGCATTTTGTTCTTCTAGTAAAGGAGAATCTATATTATGATTGTCAAGTTAATCAGAGCGATCGGGTATCTAGTCCTCACAACAGCTTTAAGCATAAAATACACAACTTTTAAACTTTTAAAGGTTAACTAATTCAAAATAATAGAACATTCCAGAGTGAGACAGAATCTATGTGTGTGGCTGTGCGTCATTGTTATCGAGATAACGTGGCGTTCTGTGCGTCATTGTTCTCTAGAATGCGTGTACCGCTGGACGCCATTGTTCTCAACATTCCATTCCACAAACTTTTCCTTTGATCTCATGAAAAACCCATTGTTCTCGAAGACCTCCTGCTGGGAAGAACAATAACGCACAGCGCCACCCTATACTACCTTTGAGACTGGATGTTATGGATCCTCAATCAATATTGGCGCCTACAACAGAGATTAAGTACATGAATCTCGGTATCCTCCTATATTCTAAGAAAATATCTAGCAAGCTAACATATGATAAAGCAATACTGACAGAGGAATCCAATTTAGCTATACCCGACCATTTCTAGTTTCAAGTTATACTCCGACCATTTCTAGCTATACCCGACCATTTCTAGTTATACTCCGATAATTTCTAGCTATACCCGGCCATTTCTAGCTACACCTCTACCATTTCTAGTTATACCTCTACCATTTCTAGCTACACCTCTACCATTTCTAGCTACACCTCTACCATTTCTAGCTACACCTCTACCATTTCTAGCTACACCTCTGCCATTTCTAGCTACACCTCTACCATTTCTAGCTACACCTCTACCATTTCTAGCTACACCTCTGCCATTTCTAGCTACACCTCTACCATTTCTAGCTACACCTCTACCATTTCTAGCTACACCTCTACCATTTCTAGCTACACCTCTGCCATTTCTAGCTACACCTCTACCATTTCTAGCTACACCTCTACCATTTCTAGCTACACCTCTACCATTTCTAGCTACACCTCTACCATTTCTAGCTATAACTCTACCATTTCTAGCTATACCTCTACCATTTCTAGCTATACCTCTACCATTTCTAGCTATACCTCTACCATTTCTAGCTACACCTTTACCATTTCTAGTTATACCTCTACCATTTCTAGCTACACCTCTACCATTTCTAGCTATACATCTACCATTTCTAGCTATACCTCTACCATTTCTAGTTATACCTCTACCATTTCTAGCTACACCTCTGCCATTTCTAGCTATACATCTACCATTTCTAGCTACACCTCTGCCATTTCTAGCTACACCTCTGCCATTTCTAGCTACACCTCTACCATTTCTAGTTATACCTCTACCATTTCTAGTTATACCTCTACCATTTCTAGCTATACATCTACCATTTCTAGCTATACATCTACCATTTCTAGCTACACCTCTACCATTTCTAGCTATACATCTACCATTTCTAGCTACACCTCTACCATTTCTAGCTATACATCTACCATTTCTAGTTACACCTCTACCATTTCTAGCTACACATCTACCATTTCTAGCTACACCTCTGCCATTTCTAGCTACACCTCTACCATTTCTAGCTACACCTCTACCATTTCTAGCTACACCTCTACCATTTCTAGCTATAACTCTACCATTTCTAGCTATACCTCTACCATTTCTAGCTACACCTCTACCATTTCTAGCTACACCTCTACCATTTCTAGCTACACATCTACCATTTCTAGCTACACCTCTGCCATTTCTAGCTATACCTCTACCATTTCTAGCTACACCTCTACCATTTCTAGCTATACATCTACCATTTCTAGCTACACCTCTACCATTTCTAGCTATACATCTACCATTTCTAGCTACACCTCTACCATTTCTAGCTATACATCTACCATTTCTAGCTACACCTCTACCATTTCTAGCTACACCTCTACCATTTCTAGCTACACCTCTACCATTTCTAGCTATACCTCTACCATTTCTAGCTACACCTCTACCATTTCTAGCTACACCTCTGCCATTTCTAGTTATACCCCGACCATGTCTAGCTACACCTCTACCATTTCTAGCTACACCTCTGCCATTTCTAGTTATACCTCTACCATTTCTAGCTATACCTCTACCATTTCTAGCTACACCTCTACCATTTCTAGCTATACATCTACCAGTTCTAGCTACACCTCTACCATTTCTAGTTATACCTCTACCATTTCTAGCTACACCTCTACCATTTCTAGCTACACATCTACCATTTCTAGCTACACCTCTGCCATTTCTAGCTACACCTCTACCATTTCTAGATATACATCTACCATTTCTAGCTACACCTCTGCCATTTCTAGCTACACCTCTACCATTTCTAGATATACATCTACCATTTCTAGCTACACCTCTACCATTTCTAGCTACACATCTACCATTTCTAGCTACACCTCTGCCATTTCTAGCTATACCTCTACCATTTCTAGCTATACATCTACCATTTCTAGCTACACCTCTACCATTTCTAGCTACACCTCTGCCATTTCTAGCTACACCTCTGCCATTTCTAGTTATACCCCGACCATGTCTAGCTATAACTCTACCATTTCTAGCTATAACTCTACCATTTCTAGCTACACCTCTACCATTTCTAGCTACACCTCTACCATTTCTAGCTACACCTCTACCATTTCTAGCTATAACTCTACCATTTCTAGCTATACCTCTACCATTTCTAGCTATAACTCTACCATTTCTAGCTACACCTCTACCATTTCTAGCTACACCCGGCCATTTCTAGCTACACCTCTACCATTTCTAGCTATACATCTACCATTTCTAGCTATACATCTACCATTTCTAGCTATACCTCTACCATTTCTAGCTATACATCTACCATTTCTAGCTATACCTCTACCATTTCTAGCTATACATCTACCATTTCTAGCTACACCTCTACCATTTCTAGCGATACCTCTACCATTTCTAGTTATACCCCGACCATGTCTAGCTATGCCCAGTCATTTCTGAGCTATACCGTACCCGATCATTTTTATCTATACCCGGCCATTTCTAGCCATACCCGGCCATTTCTAGCTATACCCGGCCATTTCTAGCTATACCCGGCCATTTCTAGATATACCCGGCCATTTCTAGCTATACCCGGCCATTCCTAGCTACACCCCGGCCATATCTAGCTATACCCCGACCATTTCTAGCTATACACGAACATATCTAGCTATACCCCGACCATTTCTAGCTATACCCGACCATATCTAGCTATATCCCGACCATTTCTAGCTATACCCGGTCATTTCTATCTATGCCCTACCATTTCTAGCTATACCCCGACCATTTCTAGCCATACCCCGACAATTTCTAGCTATACACGGCCATTTCTAGCCATACCCGGCCATTTCTAGCCATACCCGGCCATTTCCATCTATGCACAGCCATTTCTAGCGATGCCCGGCCATTTCTAGCTATGCACGGCCATTTCTAGCCATACCCGGCCATTTCTAGCTATACCCGGCCATTTCTAGCCATACCCGGCCATGTCTAGCTATACACGGCCATTTCTAGCCATACCCAGCCATTTCTAGCTATGCCATGACGACGATGACGATGATGATGACTATAAGAAGAAGAAGAAGAAGAAGAAGAAGAAGAAGAAGAAGAAGAAGAAGAAGAGGAACGAGAAGAACAAGAAGGAGAAGAGGAATGAATGAGCTATCAATGTGCTAATTAAGCACACCGCCTAATACTGTATGTAATATATATTTTTCCCCGTATGTCCCTGTGTGACCTGGGAGTAATAAAGAAAACTTGAAACTCAAATTATACACGGCCATTTCTAACTATACCCGGCCATTTCTCGCAGTGTCCGACCATTTCACAATCTATACCCGGCCATTTCTAGCTATACCCAGCCATTTCTGGCTATACCCGGCCATTTCTAGCTATACCCGACCATTTCTAGCTATACCCGACCATTTCAAGCTAAACGCGGCCATTTCAAGCTATGTCCGGCCATGTCTAGATAAGCACTGCCCATGCTTTCGGAAAGTGGGATCGATTTCTATGGTTTGAATCTTGAATCTTGAATTCCCAGAATCCCAATTTCACGGTAGCTCGAGAGGTAACCTGTTGAATATTTTGAAACTAATTTGACTGGGCGCTGTTGCTCCTGGAAATTGATAGTCAGTGAGTTCAGGGATCGATCGATCCCAACACGAGCGAGGTGTGGGTGGAGCTTAGATAGAGATGAGCGCGGGGTATGGCTAAAACTGGAAAACTCCATTGCCTTGGGCAATTATGGTAAAACGGGGGGGGGGGGGGGTTAATGAACCTTTAGGGAATTTGTTGACATTTTTGGAACATTGATAGTTTGTGAATCTACCGCAAAGCATATATACGTTTATAAGTAAAACATGGTCAACAAAGCATGTACGTTTATAAGTAAAACATGGTCAACAAAGCATGTACGTTTATAAGTAAAACATGGTCAACAAAGCATGTACGTTTATAAGTAAAACATGGTCAACAAAGCATGTACGTTTATAAGTAAAACATGGTCAACAAAGCATGTACGTTTATAAGCAAAACATGGTCAACAAAGCATTACGTTTATAAGTAAAACATGGTCAACAAAGCATGTACGTTTATAAGCAAAACATGGTCAACAAAGCATTACGTTTATAAGTAAAACATGGTCAACAAAGCCTGTACGTTTATAAGTAAAACATGGTCAACAAAGCATGTACGTTTACAAGTAAAACATGGTCAACAAAGCATGTGCGTTTATAAGTAAAACATGGTCAACAAAGAATGTACGTTTATAAGTAAAACATGGTTAACAAAGCATGTACGTTTATAAGTAAAACATGGTCAACAAAGCATGTACGTTTACAAGTAAAACATGGTCAACAAAGCATGTGCGTTTACAAGTAAAACATGGTCAACAAAGCATGTGCGCTTATAAGTAAAACATGGTCAACAAAGAATGTACGTTTATAAGTAAAACATGGTTAACAAAGCATGTACGTTCATACGTAAAACATGATCAACAAAGCATGTACGTTTATAAGTAACACATGGTTAACAAAGCATGTACGTTTATAAGCAAAACATGATCAACAAAGCATGTACGTTTATAAGCAAAACATGGTCAACAAAGAATGTACGTTTATAAGTAAAACATGGTTAACAAAGCATGTACGTTTATAAGTAAAACATGGTCAACAAAGCATGTACGTTTATAAGTAAAACATGGTCAACAAAGCATGTACGTTTATAAGTAAAACATGGTCAACAAAGCATGTACGTATATAAGTAAAACATGGTTAACAAAGAATGAATGGAGAATAGTTTAGGCAAGTATGATCAAAGAGTTGTTCCGAACTTCTAATACGTAGAGGCCTTAAAACACTTTCACCCTCAAATCTGTTCAAGAAAATTAAAATTTTCTCATAGAAAATGTTCATTTCAGACAAAGAAAAGATTATTTTTGAAAATCTACCAGGGGAATGGCTGGTTCGATTACAGAGCCATTCATTCCGGTGGTAGATTTTCAAAAATATCGTTCTCTTGGCAAGTTGGTCGCAAATGGCGATTTCTCAAGCGCACTACAGAAGCCGCTTTTGGCCGCGTTAAAGGATTAAAGTTGTGGAATGTGAACATTGTGACAAGCAAGTAGCTATCACCACCCCACCCCATCCCACCCCACCCACGTCCCCTCCCCTGCCACACACCCCACACCTCCACACCCTCAGGCCCCTCCCCCAGTCCCACCACGCCACACACACGCACGCACGCACGCACACGCACGCACGCACGTACCGCCACTACCACCACCACCACTCACCCACCCACCCGCCACCCCACCCGATATGGAATTGATTTCACTGGTAGAGATGCAGCAAATTTAGGCTATTGTGGGCACATATACTGCATGGTGGACTCTGAAATGAAGAAGGGACGTGCAAACATTAATTATCCAGAATTATATGCAGAAATGGTTACTAACCCTAACGTAATCCTGTTTGTGGTAATATACGTACTATTTATATCAAGACGTGGATAACACTACAGCAATGAGTTATATTAACAACTAACGTGGAATGAGTGTCGTGTAATAGCATTGCTAAGGAGTCGTGGGTATGTTGATTCTCAGCAGCACACTTACTAGATCATGACTAGGAAGCTGGCATGGCTTCAGGGAAGATTAATAGTTAAACAGAATGGGTTTAACGAAATGTGTTTTTAACGAGTTCATATCAGTACATGGAGATCAGATATGTACTCTTCTGCAGACAGGCTCAATAATCTATTACCCAATCATGTGCCATGGATACCAGACTCTGACGCGTTGGATGTCGATGCATTAATATTTCACTAGGTGAGTTCATTCACAGCCAGATATCAATAAATTTAATCTAATTTCATTAGGTCCTCATTGGTATATATTCGCTTTAATGTCACAGCAGACAAATTATTATTCTTAGAATTTTTTTAAAACAGGTTCGCTTGTTACTAATTAACCTTTGATAACTTTCACAAATCTAAATATTTAGACATATATTCAGAAAGGTTATACATTAAGGATACCAATACTATATAATGATTAAACTCGCTGGCAGCAAAACAGTGTGCATGATCAGGACTATTAACATGATTACATTGAATCCGACCTGTCACTCAAGTACATGACGTCATAGTCAATTAACCCTACACCTACACCCACCCACACCCTCCCTATCTCTCTCTCTCTCCCTCTCTCTCTCTCTCGCTCGCCCGCATGCACGCATGCACGCACGGGTGCACGCACGTACGCACGCACGCATAGACACACACGCACGCATAGACACACACAGACACACACATATATTTACCAATGTTATCGGCATAAATTCTAAATTTGTTTGTAGAGCACATGTTTGTTTGTTTGTACAGAACATGAATTGCTTTATTTTGATTGTTAATCTCAACATCCATATTGTCCATGGATTTGTTCTCGCAAGAAACAGATTTGTATCTAGTAGGACTTAGGACATCAATCAATCAATCAATCAATAAAATTGAAGTTATGATTTATATATTGACAAATAAATTTCCCGAGTGTTATTGTACTTTAGTAGGCCTTATGTCTTGCTGAACTCATGGGAAGACCGCGTATATATACACTTTTACATTCATCGTTTCCAGACACGGCTCTAGATGGCCGGCTAATGCCAGAAAGTGGTCGACTACCCGTCTTCTTTATAGAACAAAACAAAACCTATTTTTTCCCAAAGCTTATTAGTCGTAAACTATGATATACACGGTTGTGCTCATCAATTCAGTGGTAGATATGTTTTCTGGCATTTCATAATCACTAAGAATGTGAGATTTTTTCCCCGGTTACGTACAGGTTTCTGTAAACTACACTGGCTTTAATTGTGGCTTTGCTAAAAATGTCTTCCAAAGAAGAGTAGGGAAAGGCTCCCACCAATCAGTACTGACACGGTGCAATCGACACGATCAAGGGTCATTGAATCATCCGACAAGCCAGGCGATGAAGTGGCGAGCTGTTCTTACGGATGCTTTTATACTTACTTGTGATGCACAACATCACAGCTCTTGCTATTCCCGTTACGAGGGGTAGGTGCCCATCAGGATATTATAGCCCCTCAATACAGGTGCGCGAACAAAAGTGTCTGGAGTAAAAAAGCAAACCGCTGAGGTATTTTCCATTGTGCTACGCAGATAAGCTATGTGTATAGGCAAGCTAAAACGCAAAATGCATAATTTTTGTTTGGAAGTTTCTCACTTATTTGATGACTGGTTCTTTTCCAGCAAATCTTAATACCAAAATTTTCAATAAAAACAGGTGTATCACTTCAACACATCAGCGGACAAGAGGGGTGGTGTGTGTTTGTATTGGAAATTTACGTAGCTGTTGGATGGTATTGAGAAAAAGGCAGTTTGTATGTTTGGGCCAGACGATATGGTTCTCAATGGCAATATGGTTCTCAATGTGGTATTGCACTGTCTCTCTTAGTGACTGTACTTTATCTTTTCATTTATATGTTCCTGGAGTATTCTGTAATGGGCCTTTACATTTTTAGCTATGCCCCGCCCATCACTAGCTAATCTACACCCACACCTCGCCGTGTTAGGATTGATCGATCCCCAAATGCCCTAGCTATCAATTTCCTGAAAACTATACAGGGAAGATGTTGAATATTTTTAAACTAATTTGACTGGGTGCTGTAGCTGCCTATGGCAGAAACAGTGCCCAGTCAAATTAGTTTCAAAATATTCAACAGATTATTTATTAAATAGTAAAAGCAAACAATTTGTACAACAACGCATAGACCGTCTTCAAATATACGTTCATGACGTAGTTATCGACGTCATTCATTATGATGTCATTGTACACATCGCGCCGTTCATTATGACGTCATATGATGGGTGAATACTCTGGAAAGGTGAATTGACACTTGGGTGATGGCTCAATACCCTTGGCATAATTATTATGCTAAATGTTGGCTTCATTTTGAGTTTTCTTGAAAATAATATAAAGACAGCTGTTAAGACGTGACTGCAAATGAAGATCAACTGCTGCATTGTTTGTTGGTTCATCTTGCTCTTTTACTCTCTTTGTGGAACACACCTTTGCATAAATTGCCTGTCAGTGGACTATGGAATTAGACGACATGCATAATTATTGGTAAGGAAATATGTATTGTCTTGACATATTATTAGGAAAACGCTGTTCCTGGGGGTGGGGTGGAGCAGGCAGCACATAGGCAGATTGAGAACATCAAGGAAAATACTTGTTACGTGTGCTCAACAGTATTATCCAAATTGTCTACCAACATTCTGAGGGCCATGTGCATTTGCTGTGTCGCATTCACCCCTTAAAGGGAATAACAAAAATTATTCTTTTCTTCTCAACCCCCATATGCAATCTAAGTTAACTTTCATCATATTCCGGAAGATTTATTGCTAACATCTATCTGCTGAGCTCCATGTTATTTTTTAAAAGCACCATCATTCTGAGGGGCACCTACGTGTACATTCCTGACAGGAATATGCAAGCAGTGTCAGGGCAAACTAAACAAAACCTTGCATCATGAGTTCATGATAAGGAATTCCGCCAGTGGGCAAAGAAAATTAAACGCACAATGTCTTCTAAGCACGCACGACCAGTTACCACGCTGACAACCCAAGTTACCCAACGTGTGATGGTTATCGAAATTTTGATTGCAATGGGTATTCCAAAGACAAAAGAAGAACTTTATTCCACGTGGAAATTAAAGCATCGCCAGAAAGTCAACTTCCAAGATCGATTATCCTTATTTGTTCTGGATATTCAAACTTGACTCAAATGCAATGTCTTCTAAGCACGCACGACCAGTTACCACGCTGACAACCCAAGTTACCCAACGTGTGATGGTTATCGAAATTTTGATTGCAATGGGTATTCCAAAGACAAAAGAAGAACTTTATTCCACGTGGAAATTAAAGCATCGCCCGAAAGTCAACTTCCAATATCGATTATCCTTATTTGTTCTGGATATTCAAACTTGACTCAAATGCAATGTCTTCTAAGCAAGCACGACCAGTTACCACGCTGACAACCCAAGTTACCCAACGTGTGATGGTTATCGAAATTGTGATTGCAATGGGTATTCCAAAGACAAAAGAAGAACTTTATTCCACGTAGAAATTAAAGCATCGCCCGAAAGTCAACTTCCAATATCGATTATCCTTCATTGTTCTGGATATTCAAACTTGACTCAAATGCACTAACTGTGGGTGACGCACTAAGAAAGGCAGCTGATCTGCCGATGAAATGAACTGCACAGATCCAATCAGATCCAGAAGACGTTAATAACACCACCCTCCACATTGATGAACCATTGACACTGCACAGAGCTGCTGGAGTACTGAGGAATAGGATTCTTCTGTCAAGGACTCCCCAAGATGGATATCTATCTACTGCAGAACTTGTTATTTACACCTGCAATGACTTTATTCCAGATGTCTTGAATGACTTTATATTTTGGCTAGGGAGTGAAAATTACTTTTTAAATGTCCCCGGTAGCAATGAACGAATATCGCTAGATCAGAAAATACGAGTACTGGCCTTATGCCACAACGTTATTGCTCTTTGTGAAAGTTTCCCTACACCACTTACTTTGGGGCTTGGCATTCAGGTCCATTATGATGTTGGGAGCAAACGGCTTATAGGTGTTTTACATTCTCTAGGATAGTCTATATCAAAGGATCAGCTTTCACAAGCTGAACATATGTACAGACTACGTGCATTGCAAAATGTGGTCGATGGGGGCACACGCAGATATGTTGATTCAGCAATTGACAAATTCTATCAAAATGAAGAAACATTTGATATCCCATCAGCCACCAATGCCATGGCCATTATGTTGTAACAACGATGTGAAAAACCACATGATGATGACCAGAGACCACGTGCAATGCGGAGTGCAATGGACGTGATCTACATGAATTGACAGGCCACACAAAAGACAAAAACCACCTACTGTATCAAACATTTCTTGTTTAGACAAAAATATAGAGGAAATCTCGGAGACCAAATCGAAAGAGTTAATTTGGGAACTTTGTGAAAAGGATGGACATACTATTCCAGCATAGAGTGGCTTCAATGCAATAAGATCAGGAAAGAGTACACCAGTATAGGAATCGTCAACTATTTCTATTCATCCCCGCCATATGATTTATCAACAGTCTATACAACATTGGTGAAGTTTGTAGCTGTAGCTAAGAAACTGGGTCAGAATCATATTCTTGTCATTGCAGATATGGCAATTTACAATAAAGCGCAGCAGATACTGTAGACCAAGCCAGAGTAGTTAACATACCATGTGATAATAAGTCTACATGGCATACACTTTCTAATGGCACTTATTGCAAGCATTCGAATGCCGTTTGGAGATGGTGACCGCTTACAACTTACCGTGACAGATATTTATGCTGATGCCACAGTTCACCAAATGCTTCAGAGTAAGCAGTTGAATCGGGGTTGCGAGTATGGATGTAGAGGAATGTCTGTCAACTCTGAAAGAAGCAAGAATGTTACAAAGGGCCAACTTTATAGAATACTGTTTGGTAAAAGACATCGACTTAAGCTTCTGGGATCCACTCGTACATCCTAAAAGTAATACCTCTGGGAATATGGGCGAACGTCTGGCATCATATAAACAAAAGAAACACTTATGTTTCATCGGAATACGGTTATGGCGACTCTTGTCTGTATCAAAGACACGAAGCATTGATCAGAAAACAGTATTACAGCATGAGCTTGCTGCTGTACCGCCTGCGCTCTTCAGTGCTGAGGGATCTATGCGTAAAACACCCAAGGCTGAATTGGCTAAAAAGCTTTAATCACTGTGAGACAACACCGAGGCATCAAGTCTCAGCTACTTGTGACGTGCCAAATTACAGACTCTTCCGTAAGGCTCTGCAAACAAGGCTGCACTGGCTGTATTTGCAAGTGACTCCGTTGCTTTGAAGGCACCAGCTTTTCTGCATAGAAACAGCTTTATCATATTTGCTGGAGGATATGTTGAGGGAAAAACTGTACAGCCAATTAGGAACTCTGGAGTGACAAAGGTAAAGAAGCAGATACTAAAATTGTACTTCACGCAATTGGCCTTGATAAAGCTCATTCTAGGATTAGTGTATATTGCGACACTATTGATGTTTTAGTGATTCTGATCTACTGCTAGTGTGTAGGTTTTCTACCAAGCGAAGTATACATGCAAGATGGGAAAGCAGTTTTAGTCGTGGCCGCCTAGTTTATCCGATGTTCTCAGGAGACGTCCAGAGCCTAACTCTGTCTGTGCCTAACTCTAATGGTTTAGAGGGGTATGTGGGAACCTCTTCCCTCGCAGGGTCAGGCGAATCTTTGGCCCACAACCTAGAATGACTTGATCGACATTAAAAAGACCTTGACATGGTCCAAGGGGCGGTCCTTCTGAGTTGCAGACGCACAAACATGTCCGTGTAATTAAAGAGGAAAGAGCTTAGTAGAACCGCTGCCGAGCCTTGGCGCTATGAAGATGCGACAGACTTTGAAAGGATTCTGGTGATGCGGCAGTTGTCTGGTTCGTTCGCAAGAACTGGTATTAACCATTTGATCATTTAAATAAAGCTACGCTTATCCTGACTGCTGGCGAAGCAGTCTAGAAATAAATGATTCACTAAGCAATGGAGAAGATTAAACCACAATACTCATGTAGTAAGTCAAGGTGGGGGAGGGGGTGGAGTACGCCTAAAGCGACTTAATCTTTGGCGGCAAAACCCTCCCTATCGAAAACAATATGTGAGGATCACAAGACCCATCGAGGTGGTCAAAAGGAGGGCGGGTTAGCCCAAGCCTAAATTGAGAGGCATCCATGGGGAGCCGTCTTACGTGGCATGAAGCAATATCACGATGTTGAAACAGTTTGCTATGGCGCTTGTAAATAGGTGACGAGATTTAGTAGGTGTGAGTCAAGGCAAGTTGAGAGATGCGGCAAGCTGGGGGAATCAGCTTTCGTAGTCCTACTGATATATCATACTCTTAGAAGCCGAGGCAGCAGAGATTGAAGACGTGCGTCGATTGCAGGAGGTTCGGCGGGAGCGAACCATAAGGAGCGATTTAGGCCTACTGAACAAGAAGAAGGAGTGGCCTTTTGTTGGCGAGGGGTGGGTGGGGGAATCTGCGCAAAGCGCTAAAGGTGTCATCCATTCCGAAAAAACAACAAAAAGAGTGAACGTCCTTATTCGTATCATGAATATTTGTAAAGGCACGTCGCCTTTACAAATATTCATGATACGAATAAGGACATTCACTCTTTTTGTTGTTTTTTCGGAATGGATGACACCTTTAGCGCTTTACGATGCTAGTATTTGTGTTTGCGGCAAGCTTTGCGCCAGATTATTGTCCGAAATTGACAGCTAAGATGGACAATCTCATTTTAGAACGTCCCTTGAAGCAAGGATGAGATGGTCACTGAAAACGGTAAAAGAATTCTAAATGGCAGTTAAGGTGATATACCTAGGAATATGTAGAAAAATAGAGAAATAGATTAGTGAATACATTTAAGACATTATCATGTACAGTTCTAGTCCTAAAGTGCGGTAGAAAGTTCACACTCATGGTCAAAAAGCGGTGCAGTGGACGTTGGATCTAGGTTTTGCTATTGGGGACATGTCAGCTTTTAACCAGATTCGGTAGGTATATGCGCAATGCACAATGTCACGCAGTGACATATTCCTCTTTGGTTGAGGATCACAACAAGCCGGACTGCTTGGAACGGATGAACGTTTTGCGATCCTCACAAAGAAGTGGTCACAAGAAAAGTGGCACAGAATAGGTTCGTCTTACAAGTTTGTGGCACAAACATGTAGTGGAAGTGATTTTCACTCCCTTAGAAAGAGTCCTTTCAGGAGACGGTGCGGAGGTTCAGTCAGCGGTGGAGGTTTCTGTTTGAAGGTGAACCAATTTCAAGGTGTTATTTGGCCGCTTTCTGTAGCGGCCATCCAACAATTGGCTGTCGCCTATGGAGATGACGACCCGCCTTGAGCAGTTAAGCTCAAATGTTCCACTGTGTATTTCCCTGTAATACTGAATCAAGGAAGCGGAACAAGTACTATCGACCGGAGTCATTGGCAAGGGATACAGTAAGCAACCTTTCAGTGGTTCAGTGTCGAAAGCACAGAGCGAGCAGCTTTTATACTCTTAGCTCTGCATCGTTTTATCTTCTGGTGAATGGCTGGCTTTCTTACAACTTCTTCAGCCAATCAGTGATCGTCAAGGGTGTGCCGGTCTTTGCAGCACCAGCAAGAGCCAGCGAGTCCCATGGCAAGATCGAATCATATGCTATATCTTCTAAGTACGCTTAGAGATTTGGGTCTCCAATGGCCGGTTTTTTTCTTGTCCGGACCTGCCGCTATCATCACGAGGATGTGGAACCTTCAAGGCTTCCAGAGGTACCAAACATTCCCGGAAACCTTTGTGAGCATGACCATTACGAGGAAGAAGTTATGCAAAGATCATGTATATAAAGAGCTAAAAGTGTCCACTCAGTCATCGGCATCGTGTAAACCCGGCGGTGTCCAATTCTATGGGGGAAAACCTCTATTACGGGGTATTCCAAGTGGCCCGGCGCATGCGCAGGGGTGGCAAATCGTGTCTTAGACAGTCTTGCCGTCGTGCGGCTTATCGGTCCCGGGTCGGCTTATCCTTCCCACTATCAAAGCACCCGGGCCCTGGCCTTGCCAAACTGTACAGCTAAGGGACTGTGATGATGTAGTGCAAGGAGGCAAGATGGCCGTCTTCACTTTCCAACTGCTGCGCACTAATCAAGCACAAATTTTGCTATAGCTAAAGCTGCCAGCCTGAAAGCTATCTGTATAGACTATCTATTCCATATTGTATAATCTGGATAGCTATAATTGTCCAAGATTAGTTGTCTTAAATGAGGTTGTGGGCTGGTAGTAATGGTATTGCTGGATTCTGTTCTTGTAGTTTATGATTCTGGTGCAAAAGCACCAGAAATCAAAGCCCGCAGCCTGGAAAAGACCCAGACTAGCGACCAAAAGGGTCTCCAAAAATTACACACCTAATGGAATACATGTTCTTCTATTGCATTAAACCCCTTTAAGATTATTACGCTCTTTCGCCCACCCGCATGTGCAATAATAGAGATTGCGTGGCCATTCACTTTCAGATTATAAGCCGAGTTATCTCCCGCCCGCCCACTCGCACGCGCGCGCGCACACACGCATGTATCATATAAAACACAGAGCAACAAACTACAAGCGCAATCTTACCCTAGCGGCGGCTGTAGTAATTGTGTCGATAACGGTGATGGTGCCGTGCTGGTAGTGTATTCGTGGTGGTAGTGGTGGAAACGGTGTTGGTGGAGGCTGTGGTGCCGGAGGCCGAGGCGGCATTGGCGGCGGTGATGATGCCACATGCGTGTGGTGTGGTGGTGCTGGTGGTGGTAGTGGTTGACTTGTGGTGGTGGTGGCCGTACTAGTGGTGGTGGTGATGGTGGTGGTGTTGGTGTTGAGAGAGGTTGTGTGGTGGTGATGAGATTGGTGGTGGCGGTGACGGCGGAAGCGTTGATGTTGATTCTTCAACGATGCCATTGACGAAGCACCTTATTTATGATTATATGCTGGTGGTGTGTCTGTGCTCACGTGAGCTGATATGACATTTCCTGCCAAGTACGTGACATTGGCATTATTAAATTGCATGAATGTTCAGATTAGCGCATTAGCGGTGATAACTGACAGCTGTAATCACGTGTTTGTATGTACGTACGTTGGTGTCTATGTGCGTGTGTTCGTGGCGATGAACACATTAATAGTTATATATCTGAGATTGATATGTACATAATGTGGATCCAGATAGGCCCTATTAAATGTGGCCTTATATCCTGTTAATAATTTGTGCAGGTTTCAGAAGGTCAATAGGCCTACAAATAAAAGAACTTGCGTACACGTATGCCTACGAGACACGACGCGACACACAGCGACATGGACCATTCGATCATAGTCTCTAGCACAACATCTCACCCGGGAAGAGTCTGTAAGAGCCTAATCTATAAACGCATGTGATTGACTAAATCATATTAGCAATAGAATCCTTGCCATGGCGATATGAGTATTTGACGATGGGTGCTGTATCATTACCATGGCAATATGACGTGACACATTACTATTACGTTGTGTTGTCATACTACTATAATGACGTCGCATTTTGTTTCCCACACCCAACTGTCAATCAAGGTGGCCATATTTCCTCTAGGGGCAAGTTCGACATGCAGGATAACTATAGTCAGTTTGCCGGTTTACTGAACATGCACATTTGCATTGTCCAGCCACACGCCAGATAGTTAACTACAGTTCGTTGGTACCCGATTCGCCATTGAATTACTATTGCAGAAAATATGGAGCCGGGTACCAGTCTCGATTCACCCGTTCTGTCGCCAGTGTTGTGGGCTTAGGAAAAGCGTTATTTTTTTGTCTGTTAAAACGGCAAAAAGCGTGGATGTGAGAGAAAATTGGGAAATATTTACACCTATTTATGCCTTTATTTATGGCAAGCGAGGGATGTCCCCAACATTTAGGTGTACGAAAATTGTGTACTAACCATTTGCGACCGGGCCCGAATGCTTGGTCAACCATAGTTAACTAGCTAGTTAACTATTTCAAGCTCGACTAGGATCTAGCTAATTATAGTTAACTATCGTCGCCAATCGAACTTGACCAAAGATTACGCCCGTCAGGGCCAAACTTACGACTCAGGGGGACACTATGCAACGTTTCTGAAGTTCTTACACCGGGGTGGTGGGCGGGGTGGGGGGGGGGGGGTCGGACCTGTCCGTTAGGATCGCGATAAGCTTCAGCCGCAATGCCGCTGGCGACTTCTGAGGTCGGAGGGATGTTTGATTTGATCACAGCAGTCTTATAGTTGTAAGATCTATGCGTGTAACAACAGCTTACTACAAATATTAAGACACTTGCTAACACTTTTTGGGGGGCCTGGACATTTGGAGGCCCGGTGCAAATGCCGGGACGGCCGTTTACAGTCCCACAGCCGAGCGAGACTGGGTTACGACCAGTTATGTCTACGAAGTGGAGTCTGTGTAGCAGTCTAATCCGATCAAATCCGAGTAGACACAATTAGGTACCGACATTTTCTCTGACACATCGTTAAGATTGTATCTGCAAATGTGCACAAACAGAACAATAATGAAATTATGACCTTTAAAGCTTCATAAATGCTACGCCATGCTTTTCTAGGCTTTTCCATTGACTGACAAGCCTGGAAAAGTCTGAAAACAACGATTGCGTACCTGTTATTCCTATGGGTGTCATAATGTGCATACAGTTAAGGTGTTGAGTCCCATGTATAACATGCTAATTTAATTAGATTATTACACACACTCTGCTTCGTAGACCGGAAGTGTCTGGACCACGTCTATGTCCGTAGTGGAATTGTAAACGGTTGCCATCTTTGTGTAAAAGAATTAACACCTTGAGTCAAGTTCGGATGACTTGCAATAGTCAGTTTGCTGGTTTACTGAACATGCTCTGTTGCTATGCCCAAGCGAACGCCGTTTAGTCGACTATAGTTCGTTAGTACCCGATTCCCCATTGAAATACTATTGCAGAAGATTTGTAGACTGGTACCAATCTCGAATAACCCTTTCTGTCAGCTGTTTTGATGGCCTACGAAAATGGGTTATTTATGTCTTCTTAGACATCGAAAAGCGTCCGTATCAGATACGGTGGGCAGGAAATGGGTGTTGGGAACACTGACATACAATAGGAAAGATCATTGCATCAAACTTATTGCAGTTCATGAAATATTTACACTTTTATATGCATTTATTCGTGATAAGCGTGGGTGTCCGTCATTTTTAAATTTACGCAAATTTCATGGAACTGAGCTCGGGTTCTCGGTCGACTATAATTGACTATCAATCAATCATAATCTATGTCCTGTAAGAATGCCTATCAGCCGGTTATGACAGGTTGTTTGGGGTTTTTTTAATTGTATCTGAGGGTACTAGTTAGTGTGCGTTTTTAATAGTTGGTCTGATACCAATCGGGCTCTATATCGCCAGCGAGGTAATCATAGTATAACGGTTGAGTCTTCCATAACTTATCCAGCCTAGATTCAAAAGATAATATTGTTTGGGCTTCGACTACGTGTTGTGGTAGGCTATTCCATAAATCTATAACTCGATGTTTGAAAGAATATTTTTGCAAGTGGAGTCTTGCTCTTGGTTTGTATAACTTTAGACAATGACCCCTAGTTATAAGATTGTCTCTTAACTGAAAAAATTCAAAGATTTCTGGGTCATATTTTTTAGTTATGAATTTGTAGGTCTCTATCATAACACACACATCCCCCACAACGCACGCACGCACGCACGCACGCACCCACACACACACACACACACACACACACACACGCGCGCGCGCGCGCTCGCTCGCTCCCCCCCCCCCCCTTTTTTTCTTTTTCTTCGATATGCCAAAGTTGGTAAATTGACTAATTTAAGTCTGGCTCCATAGCTTAGGTATGATAGGCCTGCAACTACTTTAGCTAGCTAGCTAACTATTTCAAGTTCGGTTGGTGTCTAGCTAACTATAGTTAACTATGGCTAGTCATCCGACTTCTCATTGATTGACTATTTGGTGTGGGAAATAGAATGGACGTCATAATAGTAGAGTGACGTCACTTTACAATATTATTTCGCGACGCACATTGTCATGATAATGAAGTAAATTGGCTGTAAAACGGCAGTCAATCATATCAGGGATAGATAATATTGCCATGGCATGGGATCCCGTGGTCAGAAACGATTCAGCCAATCACAGGCGTTTACACAGTATGCGCGTACAGGCTCTCGTTGGCCGAGAGGCTACGTTGACACAAAGATAATAGTTTATTATGACGTCATGATAACTCGCTTCGCGTCTGCTCATGTCGGTTGACATGTGACATTTAAATCGCTGTTGACACGACAAAAGATTTGTTTTAATCTTTAGCACACGTGTAAAACAAATCATGACTCCGCCGATTCCCTGGTCGTGCACTGATGGGCCGCTCAAGTTTGCTTAAGCCTTATTACTACCCCCAGGGTATTTTATATGAAAGTCCCGCATAGCGTTCACTTGTCTTCAGAGCTATGCGCGTGAGAGAGGAGCTATGAGCGGCGTCGTAACCAGACAACGGGGTATATTACAGTAAAAGTAACAACACCTCGCAATACTGATCTAAGAACCGTTCTGAAAAGTAAGCACTCGCTTTACAATGACAAGATATATTTGTCCAGTTTTTCTTGTTCTGCTGTCTTTGGGCTTTGATGTCGCCTTTGGAGGAGGAGGTAAGTCTGTGTTTTATTATTATTTTTAAGTTTAAATTTTATAATGAACTTATTACATCAAACGTCTGTCAAAAAGGATATCTGTTTCTGAAAGTTGTTGTTCCCGTGTTATATCTGGTGGTTTTCAAACTGGCCCTGTCCGCAGCGGTCTTCTCACTAGAGCTATCCCGATATTGTTATATTAACAGTTGTAATAAATTCCAGACATTGGTTTGCTGTATTGACGACGACGGCGATGGAACTAATAAGATAAGAAGTAATAATAATAATAATAATAATAATAATAATAATAATAATAATGATAATACGCAACACTATCATGTTGATGTAACGGCCCAGTTGTCTGTCACATTCACGTATGCTTATAATGTAATGCACTCAGCCAGGCAGCCTAGTTGACTTGATGAAGTATTTCCCCTCACTTCTAGAGAGAGAGAGAGCGGGTTTACAGCCTAAAATTTAACTCATGTCGCCAAGCGAACTAGTGTATAATTCTTGGATCCCTTCTCTAGTGAAAGCCCGCTGTGAGATGAGCTAGCGAGCTGTGGTATTGCGTTCTAGTCTATTAATAGCGGAGACCCTATTATTGATAGCGGGTCCGTACTGTACGTTTCTGAAAGATGTTCGCAAGCGGAATTTGGTGGGTGGGTGGTGAAGTGGCATCGGTGTGGATTCCTTATGGATATCCAAAAAATCAAACCTACTGCTCCGATTTGGTCTAAGTGTTAACACAAGCAATGGTGTGACAGTACACTAGGATTCCACAAATCTGAGCGTTTCGAAAAATACCTGGAAAATCGGGTAAATCTACAAAATCCGGAAAATCCGAAGAAATCTTTACAATGTGACAAAAGTAGGAAAGCAATGATTTGCAATTTCTGATCGCTCTTGTCGATCAACGGAAAAAAATAATTTACGGGTGTTCGCCCCACCCACAACCTCTAACACCACCCTACGGTATGGGCCTTGGTATGCTGATTTAAAAGTAATGTTAAATACTGAAAGTCGTTGCTATCATGGGCAGCAATAACTCTCAGTCAAATTTTCCCCGCTAGTTAGGACATATGTTTTCCATTCTTTTATTTTTAAAACATGACATTATGAATTGATATTTAGCCAGTTTCCCCATGTGGTTCTCACGACCTCGCACATGTGTCCTCGGACCGTGAGAGATCGCGAGCTTATGAGTATGCATCTATTATCGAAGTCTTTGGTAGGCGTTGTTCAACAAACCGTTAACAGCAAAATTTGGTCAAGAAAATATTCTCAAACCCAGCACAGAGGCCGGTTTTGGCCGACTTCCTCGTGAAAGGCTTGATATTAACCCTTTCACTGTTACAAAGCAGAAGCAACAGATTCATTATGATGCAAGGATTCAATATTCTGTTTAATATTTTGAAACCAATTTGACTTGGACATATTGCAAAATGTTGCAGTAAAATTAGGGCTAACATATTCAACGGCTTTCAAATACAGTTGTTATGAAGACTGGTATTTCAATGGTCAAAGCGTTATTTTTAAGTAGGCCTGTTATTCTGTAAAAATTACTGCGTTAACAATAGGCATAATATTGGTTGAATTTTCTTAAGACGATTTACTAAATATCAGTTTTAAATGGACTGGTGACTTGTGAATAACGGTATAATAGATATATCCGATCTGTCGCTCAAGTATATCACGTCATAATCAATTATGCCACGCGTAGGCTGATGTGGCAATCAAGATGCGTAGTGAGTGAAGGTTTCTATGTCCGTCATGAACATTGACTAGTCCATCAAGTATTAGAATTGTATGTCTTTACTATTTAGTAAACAGTCTGTTGAATATTTTCAAACTAATATGTCTGGGCTCTTTTGCTGCCATAGACAACAACAATATCCAGTCAAATTAGTTTCAAAATATTCAACAGGTTACTTTTATAATTACCTTCGAATTGGGATGCTGGGAATTCAGGATTCAAAGTATATAACTAGATCCCAATACAGGCAAAGCAAAGAATGCCCATTTGCGCGACGAGGGACGACTGGTTTTGAGAGTTTACGACTGGAAGGACTGGCCCGGTTATCGGGTCAGTCATTTCAGTTGTAGATTTTCAGGATTAGTCTTCTCCTGGTCTACAACTAGGCACTCCTCTAGACCACTAAGAAGGCCGGACTTGGCCGGTGTCGACACTAGAGGGTCAAAATTCTACTCCTCCTAAACGCCTTGGCGGATTTCAACCAATTTTGGGTGGAAAGGCCATATGGTGGATAGCCCATAAATAAATACCAATCGGAGTTTTGATCGGACAATTGTCTGAGTGAAAATCTTAGAAAATCTTAGTTTTTTCTTTAAAAATCGTCCGGAGATTGCCAAAATGATACTTCTCTTAAACGACCTGAAAGCTTTGAACCCAAATTTCCATATTTTTCGGTGCAAATGATCCATGTTTTGTTATGGTGGTCATCATGAAAATATTACTGTTGGGCAAAATTATTGGCCTCACTATCCTCTGGATCTCTCGTCACCATACTCCTCTCTCTCTCTCTCTCTCTCTCTCTCTCTCTCTCTCTCGCTCTCTCTCTCTCTCTCTCTCTCTCTCTCTCTCTCTCTCGCTCTCTCTCTCTCTCTCTCTCTCTCGCTCTCTCTCTCTCTCTCTCTCTCTCTCTCTCTCTCTCTCTCTCTCTCTCTCTCTCTCTCTCTCTCTCTCTCTCTCTCTCTCGATTATATAAATACTCAATATGATGTACATGTATTATAATATTTAATCTGTTTATACGTTTACTTTGTTATTTTGTGTATGTTTATGTTTGCCGCCTATACATTTTTTCTGTAGGGAGAGGGCTTTTCTAAGTTTCGAACAACTTGTGCCCAATCCCATTGTAATATATGCAATAAAATATGTTTTAAAAAAAGGCGGAGCTTAGCTAGAATGGGCAGGGCTTAGCTAGAAATGGGCGGACTTAGTTAGAAATGGGCGGGGCTAAGCTAGAAATAGATCCCTCTATTAACCTAGTAAACTTGTGTTTTGATCCAAAATAAAATTGCAGACATTTTTTTCAGTTTTCAAGTTCAAGCTTAACTTATTAATATTATTTATTTCATGATTTATGTACTACAAGCAGTCCATCTACTAAGGCAATGCCTGTAGGGTGATGGACCCCTTACACATATAGATCACCGTATATTACACACGGGAAAAGATACGCGCAGTAATTAACATGTACTGTTTGCTACATAATGTTGTTTGTGGGGGCATTTAAGGAATATTGCCTGACCACCAAACTACAAGTATGCTCAAAGATATTTAGTGGAATAAGATGGAAGTCAAAATTGCGTAATATCCAAATTAGATCCCGCCATTAATTTATTGAAGAATCTATTTCCCCCCTATAACTAAATATGTAAGCATACAAACCTGGCAGACGAAGTGCCACGGGTAACATTTTGCGACGATCATTAGCGTATTTCTGGTTTGATTATATGCCAGCTATTCTGCTACTTCTACTACTACTACTACTACTGCTACTGCTACTGCTACTGCTACTGCTACTGCTACTGCTACTGCTATTGCTACTGCTACTGCTACTACTACTACACCATACACTATTTGATTCCAGAACTTCTATTCAGAATTTTGATTGATCAATTTCTCTGGCGGCAATCTTGGATTTTCCCAAAATTGTCCTATTTCTAAGCTCGGAGACTTCAACACTTAACGAGAATTCTAATTGGTCAATATTTCAGGCGGACATCTTGGATTTTCTGAAAACTTCGGGAAATCAGTTAAAATGCTACGACTAATTAACCAATTGGCCGATCAAGCAAACTAGGTTGAGAAGACCTTAGAATGGTATGATTCAGAACATCTATACATAATTTTCATTGGTCTACTTTTTCGGCGGCCATCTTGAATTTTTGTTAAAAATGGCTTTGTTTAAAATGAAATTGTTTAAAACGCTACTCCTCATTAACTGCTTGGACAATTTCAACCAAATTTGGTTGGAAAGATCCTATGGTGGTGGCTCCCGAGCTTCTGTTCAGAATTGTGATTGGTCAATTTTTTCTGCCAGCCATATTGGATTTTCCCAAAAAAAATCGGGAACTCATATAAAACGCTACTACTCTAATATCATAGCCCGAATTTAACGAAACTTGGACTAATTCTAAATTCTATGCTGGGAGGCTTAAACGCCTTTAACGAAAATTCTAACTGGCCATTATCTCCGGCGGCCATCTTGGATTCTCTGAAGACTTCGGGAAATCAGCTTAGGCTTCTTCTCATTAACTGCTTGAACGACTTCAAGCAAACTCGGCTGGAAGGACCCTAGAGTGGTGTGCTTCGGAGCATGTATACAGAATTTTGATTGGTCAATTCGTTCGGCGGCCATCTTGAATTTTCCGAAAAACGAAACTGAAACTCATTAGATTTAATTTCATCGATAGCTAAGGGTGATTACAGTTTGTTCAAGAGAACCTGATCCTTGATAAAACATGGTTAACATGGACCAATCAAAATTTTATATTTGAAGGCCATATTGGATTTTTTTTATCTTGGCAGGATGGAACCTAAGGTTCAATCTGATTGTGTAATCATCGTTCATCATTAATTTCCCACTAAATATCGATTTACTGAATGTAGGCCCGTGTCTCCATGGTGTTTGATTTGAATGTAACTCCGATTATCCCGGCACAACGATCACCATATGTCATGCAGTTTGTCTCAATTGTCATGTCACGTCATATGCCCTTAAACCAATCGCATTGTACCCTCTCCTCGCATCCAGCATTATGGCGCAGTTTACACTCTCCTGGCATCGAGCATTATGGTGCCGTGTACACTCCTCGCATCCATCATTATGGTGCAGTGTACACTCTCCTCGCATCCATCATTATGGTGCAGTGTACACTTCTCGCATCCATCATTATGGTGCAGTGTACGCTCTCTTCGCATCCAGCATTATGGTGCAGTGTGCACTCTCCTCGCATCCATCATTATGGTGCGGTGTACACTCTCCTCGCATCCAGCATTATGGTGCAGTGTACACTCTCCTCGCGTAAAAGATGTACAGAAATTTTTCAGGAAGGCCTTCCATTGAATGTAAGTAGTACAAGTCATATCATGCATAGTGCCCTGTAGCAAATAACGGGGGCATAATTCCCATAACAGGCTCGAGGTGGAGTGCTCAGTCTGCTTCTCTCTCAGCTAGAATGTATTTCATTATGGTGACTCGTCCGACATTCCGCCCAGATTTTTGGTCCGCCTTTTTGATGAAACAGCATCCGGGGATTGTTGGAGATCGTCCACAGATCTTTGAAATTCTGTGGAAACCTCTTACCACTGAACATCTTTAGGACACCTCCAAATGGGGCACTTAGTATTTCTACAATACCAGCCTCAGCAATGATGTGCCAATACTACCCAATTTTTCGGTTTTAAAGAATAACCTTGTTCCAGACAGAATTTGTTCTTATAGCCATTGAATGGACCGTTCCACTTTATCCATCATAATCAACGACGTGTAGAATGACAGCATAATGAATGACGTCATGAATTACGTAGATAAGTACGTCACGAACGCATATTAGAAGACGGACTATGCGTTGTTGTACAAATTGTATGTCTTTACTATTTAAGAAATATTTAAGAAATATTCTGTTGATTATTTTGCAGCTAATTTGACTGGGCCATGTTGCTGTCATAGGTAGCAACAGCACCCAGTCAAATTAGTTGCAAAGTTTCAACAGCTTACCTGTATAGTTTCAGGAAATTTATAGTTAGAGCATTCGGGGATCGATCAATCCCAACACGGCGAAGTGTGGGTGGAGCTTAGCTAGAGGTGGGCGGGGCATGGCTAAAACTGGAAAGGTCCATCGTTACAAAGAATATCCTGAAAGAATGCAAACTCATTTTCAGCATCTCTCCTCGGTACGCCCCGTCGATTTCTAGCTACGCCCTGTCCATTTCTAGCCACGACCCGTCCATTTCTAGCTAAGCTCTGCCCACTTTGTAAGCGCATGTGAATTGGATTTAACGCATGTATCCCTGAATTCCCCAAATTGCAATTTTAAGGTAATGGAAAGCTTTGAATACTTTAAAACTAATTTGACTGTGAGCTATGGCAGCAACAGCGCCTAGTGATAATAGTTTCAAAATATTCAATGAATTTTTTTTAAATATTCAACAGCATGTTTATTTAATTTATTATTCAAGACATACAATTCAGACTCTATACTGTCGTTCTTCCCACGTTCATGTTATTGCATAGGCGCTGTGGAGTACGCTGAAGGTGGTCCATAAAGTGTATTGATGATGAGCTGCTTCAAATATCTGGCAAACAGCTCAAAGTCACAAACCTCTCCATGAATGAGGCCAAATCCAACTGAACACATGTAATATTATCTGTCTGCTACAATGGATGCGAATGATGAATGTGTCTTATTTCAAGGCCATGAGAAGTGGGTGAAGTGGAGGAAAGGCAGAATATTGAGCTCGCTCCTCTGGAGATCAACCGACATTTCAATCGTGCTGTAACAGGAAATATTGCTCTCCAGTTGTTCTGCTTACAACAAGTGGATCGGTGGCTCTCAAATTCCCCTGAACGTCAATATGCAACTAGATGCAATGCGATATGTGCCTCAATAATCCCGCACATCTGTAACAGCTGGAGAGTGCCAACTTTCCATTTGAGTTGACCCGATGCCATCACAATTCATCATTGGTCAGGCAGCTTATAACCCTCAAACTCAGCACTGTACAAAGTATACAATATGGTCTCATTATCCGTGATAGTAGTGCAATGGACCGTCCAGTAAGTTTTAGCTATGCTCCAAATCTCTATCTAAGCTCCACTCACACCTGGTCCGTGTTGGGATCGATCGATTGCTGAACTCCCTGACCATTAATTCTCAGAAAACTATACGGGTAAGCTGATAAATATTTTGAAACTACTTTGACTGGGTGCTGTTGCTGTCTAGTCAAATTAGTTTCAAAATATTCAACAGAATGTTTATTAATTGGTAAAGACATGCAATTCGTACAACGTGTCGGACTATTAAGCGTTGAAGACGGACTATATCGAGTCATTCAAGATGTCATGATTACGACGTCGCCATTCACGCCACGTAGTTGATTATGACGTCATATGGTGGATGGATAATCTTGGAAAGGTTCATTTTGAGCGATAGGCAATCTTTGTACATGTTCATCGAATGTCAGAGAATACACCCGCTCAGGACGCAGTAGAATTTCCAACAAATATCAAGCATCAGCGTTTTACGAATAGCCCTTAGAAACGTAAAATAGCATGACTAAACACGAGAAAATACCCTAAAGAAGCTTATGATGCTTGCAACGGACAAGACACGGTGGAGAATGTTGAAGAAAACGTATTATAACTAAACAACAACAACAGCGACGACGACGACGATAACAACAACAAATTGTGGGTCAGTCATGGACAGGCTACGAAGTGAGACCATCGAACCAGAATGTTCCGATAACGGGGTACATGCATACTTTAACAATCGGCATGTAAACTGTACCGTGATTGGTCTCAAGTGCCAAATCCTTTATTTGATCACTCTAGTGAACTAATTTCACTACTGTAAAGTTTACAGTCTAGCTAGCTTCTGGAGGCAGGCGATGGTCACTATTACTGGCAATACAAAGATTATGTCCGCCTTATTAAAACCACAATCATTATTTACCATCTCCTTAAATCAAGGGATGTAACCCTTTATGTACCGGTCGGAAAACAGTGTCATGAGACGTCATTCTTGACTGCCTACGTCCCTGGATTAATATTGTATCTCCGCTACAATATTGTCAGCTCACTACATACTGCGGACAGAAGCGGAGTAGCCATGTTATCCACGCGAGGGAGTGATAAAACGTGATGAGTAGCTTTGTTACTCATACGTGTCGTACTTAAGAAGTTGACAGTTAATGCAAATAAGTAGTTGCAACACTTTAGTTCCTTGCCATATTATGGTTTGTTTGAGCTAAATAATCACTCATATAAATATATTATATCAATCTATGTCTATTTGTCATTTTCAGATAATGTGTGGACCTACGCTGGTAATCAAGGTAAGAATTGGCATCATGTGGTAAGAAGTTTATCTAAGATACTGGTCAGATGCAAAATACTTAAACCCATGACTATGACACAGTCCAGATGACAAATACAGAAGCATTAAATAAAACACTAGTCATATACATAATACCGGAGTGTTATTCAAGGTACTGGTCAGATACATAATACCGGAGTGTTAAGCAAGGTACTGGTCAGATACATAATACCGGAGTGTTAATCAAGCTACTGGTCAGATACATAATACCGGAGTGTTATTCAAGGTACTGGTCAGATACATAATACCGGAGTGTTAATCATGGTACTGGTCAGATACATAATACCGGAGTGTTAATCAAGGTACTGGTCAGATACATAATACCGGAATGTTAATCAAGGTACTGGTCAGATACATAATACCGGAGTGTTAATCATGGTACTGGTCAGATACATAATACCGGAGTGTTAATCAAGGTACTGGTCAGATACATAATACCGGAGTGTTAATCAAGGTACTGGTCAGATACATAATACCGGAGTGTTAATCAAGGTACTGGTCAGATACATAATACCGGAGTGTTATTCAAGGTACTGGTCAGATACATAATACCGGAGTGTTAATCATGGTACTGGTCAGATACATAATACCGGAGTGTTATTCAAGGTACTGGTCAGATACATAATACCGTAGTGTTAATCAAGGTACTGGACAGATACATAATACCGGAGTGTTGATCATGGTACTGGTCAGATACATAATACCGGAGTGTTAATCAAGGTACTGGTCAGATACATAATACCGGAGTGTTAATCAAGGTACTGGTCAGATACATAATACTGGAGTGTTATTCAAGGTACTGGTCAGATACATAATACCGGAGTGTTAATCAAGGTACTGGTCAGATACATAATACTGGAGTGTTAATCATGGTACTTGTCAGATACATAATACCGTAGTGTTAATCAAGGTACTGGACAGATACATAATACCGGAGTGTTAATCATGGTACTGGTCAGATACATAATACCGGAGTGTTAATCAAGGTACTGGTCAGATACATAATACCGTAGTGTTAATCAAGGTACTGGACAGATACATAATACCGGAGTGTTATTCAAGGTACTGGTCAGATACATAATACCGTAGTGTTAATCAAGATACTGGACAGATACATAATACCGGAGTGTTAATCATGGTACTGGTCAGATACATAATACCGGAGTGTTAATCAAGGTACTGGTCAGATACATAATACCGGAGTGTTAATCAAGGTACTGGTCATATACATAATACCGGAGTGTTAATCAAGGTACTGGTCAGATACATAATACCGGAGTGTTATTCAAGGTACTGGTCAGATACATAATACCGGAGTGTTAATCATGGTACTGGTCAGATACATAATACCGGAGTGTTATTCAAGGTACTGGTCAGATACATAATACCGTAGTGTTAATCAAGGTACTGGACAGATACATAATACCGGAGTGTTAATCATGGTACTCGTCAGATACATAATACCGGAGTGTTAATCAAGGTACTGGTCAGATACATAATACCGGAGTGTTAATCAAGGTACTGGTCAGATACATAATACTGGAGTGTTATTCAAGGTACTGGTCAGATACATAATACCGGAGTGTTAATCAAGGTACTGGTCAGATACATAATACTGGAGTGTTAATCATGGTACTTGTCAGATACATAATACCGTAGTGTTAATCAAGGTACTGGACAGATACATAGTACCGGAGTGTTAATCATGGTACTGGTCAGATACATAATACCGGAGTGTTAATCAAGGTACTGGTCAGATACATAATACCGTAGTGTTAATCAAGGTACTGGACAGATACATAATACCGGAGTGTTAATCATGGTACTGGTCAGATACATAATACCGGAGTGTTAATCAAGGTACTGGTCAGACACATAATACCGTAGTGTTATTCATGGTACTGGTCAGATACATAATACCGGAGTGTTAATCAAGGTACTGGTCAGATACATAATACCGGAGTGTTAATCAAGGTACTGGTCAGATACATAATACCGGAGTGTTAATCATGGTACTGGTCAGATACATAATACCGTAGTGTTAATCAAGGTACTGGTCAGATACATAATACCGGAGTGTTAATCATGGTACTTGTCAGATACATAATACCGTAGTGTTAATCAAGGTACTGGACAGATACATAATACCGGAGTGTTAATCATGGTACTGGTCAGATACATAATACCGGAGTGTTAATTAAGGTACTGGTCAGATACATAATACCGTAGTGTTAATCAAGATACTGGACAGATACATAATACCGGAGTGTTAATCATGGTACTGGTCAGATACATAATACCGGAGTGTTAATCAAGGTACTGGTCAGATACATAATACCGGAGTGTTAATCAAGGTACTGGTCATATACATAATACCGTAGTGTTAATCAAGGTACTGGACAGATACATAATACCGGAGTGTTAATCATGGTACTGGTCAGATACATAATACCGGAGTGTTAATCAAGGTACTGGTCAGATACATAATACCGTAGTGTTATTCATGGTACTGGTCAGATACATAATACCGGAGTGTTAATCAAGGTACTGGTCAGATACATAATACCGGAGTGTTAATCAAGGTACTGGTCAGATACATAATACCGGAGTGTTAATCATGGTACTGGTCAGATACACAATACCGGAGTGTTAATCAAGGTACTGGTCAGATACATAATACCGGAGTGTTATTCAAGGTACTGGTCAGATACATAACACCGGAGTGTTAATCATGGTACTGGTCAGATACATAACACCGGAGTGTTAATCAAGGTACTGGTCAGATACATAATACCGGAGTGTTAATCATGGTACTGGTCAGATACACAATACCGGAGTGTTAATCAAGGTACTGGTCAGATACATAATACCGGAGTGTTATTCAAGGTACTGGTCAGATACATAACACCGGAGTGTTAATCATGGTACTGGTCAGATACATAACACCGGAGTGTTAATCAAGGTACTGGTCAGATACATAATACCGGATTGTTAATCAAGGTACTGGTCAGATACATGATACCGGAGTGTTAAGCAAGGTACTGGTCAGATACATAATACCGGAGTGTTAATCAAGCTACTGGTCAGATACATAATACCGGAGTGTTATTCAAGGTACTGGTCAGATACATAATACCGGAGTGTTAATCATGGTACTGGTCAGATACATAATACCGGAGTGTTAATCAAGGTACTGGTCAGATACATAATACCGGAATGTTAATCAAGGTACTGGTCAGATACATAATACCGGAGTGTTAATCATGGTACTGGTCAGATACATAATACCGTAGTGTTAATCAAGGTACTGGTCAGATACATAATACCGGAGTGTTAATCAAGGTACTGGTCAGATACATAATACCGGAGTGTTAATCAAGGTACTGGTCAGATACATAATACCGGAGTGTTATTCAAGGTACTGGTCAGATACATAATACCGGAGTGTTAATCATGGTACTGGTCAGATACATAATACCGGAGTGTTATTCAAGGTACTGGTCAGATACATAATACCGTAGTGTTAATCAAGGTACTGGACAGATACATAATACCGGAGTGTTAATCATGGTACTGGTCAGATACATAATACCGGAGTGTTAATCAAGGTACTGGTCAGATACATAATACCGGAGTGTTAATCAAGGTACTGGTCAGATACATAATACTGGAGTGTTATTCAAGGTACTGGTCAGATACATAATACCGGAGTGTTAATCAAGGTACTGGTCAGATACATAATACTGGAGTGTTAATCAAGGTACTTGTCAGATACATAATACCGTAGTGTTAATCAAGGTACTGGACAGATACATAATACCGGAGTGTTAATCAAGGTACTGGACAGATACATAATACCGGAGTGTTAATCATGGTACTGGTCAGATACATAATACCGTAGTGTTAATCAAGGTACTGGACAGATACATAATACCGGAGTGTTATTCAAGGTACTGGTCAGATACATAATACCGTAGTGTTAATCAAGATACTGGACAGATACATAATACCGGAGTGTTAATCATGGTACTGGTCAGATACATAATACCGGAGTGTTAATCAAGGTACTGGTCAGATACATAATACCGGAGTGTTAATCAAGGTACTTGTCATATACATAATACCGGAGTGTTAATCAAGGTACTTGTCATATACATAATACCGGAGTGTTAATCAAGGTACTGGTCAGATACATAATACCGGAGTGTTAATCATGGTACTGGTCAGATACATAATACCGGAGTGTTATTCAAGGTACTGGTCAGATACATAATACCGGAGTGTTATTCAAGGTACTGGTCAGATACATAATACCGTAGTGTTAATCAAGGTACTGGACAGATACATAATACCGGAGTGTTAATCATGGTACTCGTCAGATACATAATACCGGAGTGTTAATCAAGGTACTGGTCAGATACATAATACCGGAGTGTTAATCAAGGTACTGGTCAGATACATAATACTGGAGTGTTATTCAAGGTACTGGTCAGATACATAATACCGGAGTGTTAATCAAGGTACTGGTCAGATACATAATACCGGAGTGTTAATCATGGTACTTGTCAGATACATAATACCGTAGTGTTAATCAAGGTACTGGACAGATACATAATACCGGAGTGTTAATCATGGTACTGGTCAGATACATAATACCGGAGTGTTAATCAAGGTACTGGTCACATACATAATACCGTAGTGTTAATCAAGGTACTGGACAGATACATAATACCGGAGTGTTAATCATGGTACTGGTCAGATACATAATACCGGAGTGTTAATCAAGGTACTGGTCAGACACATAATACCGTAGTGTTATTCATGGTACTGGTCAGATACATAATACCGGAGTGTTAATCAAGGTACTGGTCAGATACATAATACCGGAGTGTTAATCAAGGTACTGGTCAGATACATAATACCGGAGTGTTAATCATGGTACTGGTCAGATACATAATACCGTAGTGTTAATCAAGGTACTGGTCAGATACATAATACCGGAGTGTTAATCATGGTACTTGTCAGATACATAATACCGTAGTGTTAATCAAGGTACTGGACAGATACATAATACCGGAGTGTTAATCATGGTACTGGTCAGATACATAATACCGGAGTGTTAATTAAGGTACTGGTCAGATACATAATACCGTAGTGTTAATCAAGATACTGGACAGATATATAATACCGGAGTGTTAATCATGGTACTGGTCAGATACATAATACCGGAGTGTTAATCAAGGTACTGGTCAGATACATAATACCGGAGTGTTAATCAAGGTACTGGTCAGATACATAATACCGTAGTGTTAATCAAGGTACTGGACAGATACATAATACCGGAGTGTTAATCATGGTACTGGTCAGATACATAATACCGGAGTGTTAATCAAGGTACTGGTCAGACACATAATACCGTAGTGTTATTCATGGTACTGGTCAGATACATAATACCGGAGTGTTAATCAAGGTACTGGTCAGATACATAATACCGGAGTGTTAATCAAGGTACTGGTCAGATACATAATACCGGAGTGTTAATCATGGTACTGGTCAGATACATAATACCGTAGTGTTAATCAAGGTACTGGTCAGATACATAATACCGGAGTGTTAATCATGGTACTTGTCAGATACATAATACCGTAGTGTTAATCAAGGTACTGGACAGATACATAATACCGGAGTGTTAATCATGGTACTGGTCAGATACATAATACCGGAGTGTTAATTAAGGTACTGGTCAGATACATAATACCGTAGTGTTAATCAAGATACTGGACAGATACATAATACCGGAGTGTTAATCATGGTACTGGTCAGATACATAATACCGGAGTGTTAATCAAGGTACTGGTCAGATACATAATACCGGAGTGTTAATCAAGGTACTGGTCACATACATAATACCGTAGTGTTAATCAAGGTACTGGACAGATACATAATACCGGAGTGTTAATCATGGTACTGGTCAGATACATAATACCGGAGTGTTAATCAAGGTACTGGTCAGATACATAATACCGTAGTGTTATTCATGGTACTGGTCAGATACATAATACCGGAGTGTTAATCAAGGTACTGGTCAGATACATAATACCGGAGTGTTAATCAAGGTACTGGTCAGATACATAATACCGGAGTGTTAATCATGGTACTGGTCAGATACACAATACCGGAGTGTTAATCAAGGTACTGGTCAGATACATAATACCGGAGTGTTATTCAAGGTACTGGTCAGATACATAACACCGGAGTGTTAATCATGGTACTGGTCAGATACATAACACCGGAGTGTTAATCAAGGTACTGGTCAGATACATAATACCGGAGTGTTAATCATGGTACTGGTCAGATACACAATACCGGAGTGTTAATCAAGGTACTTGTCAGATACATAATACCGGAGTGTTATTCAAGGTACTGGTCAGATACATAACACCGGAGTGTTAATCAAGGTACTGGTCAGATACATAATACCGGAGTGTTAATCATGGTACTGGTCAGATACACAATACCGGAGTGTTAATCAAGGTACTGGTCAGATACATAATACCGGAGTGTTATTCAAGGTACTGGTCAGATACATAACACCGGAGTGTTAATCATGGTACTGGTCAGATACATAACACCGGAGTGTTATTCAAGGTACTGGTCAGATACATAACACCGGAGTGTTAATCATGGTACTGGTCAGATACATAACACCGGAGTGTTAATCAAGGTACTGGTCAGATACATAATACCGGAGTGTTAATCAAGGTACTGGTCAGATACATGATACCGACGTGTTATGCAAGGTACTGGTCATATATATAATACCGACGTGTTAAGCAAGGCACCAGACATATAAGGAATACTGGACTGGACTCGGACGAGGAGCTGACTCACGCTACTGAGCTCCAGTTTACCAATGCCCTTCGTGATCAAGTGACCAAGATACACATGTCTTCTCGCTAAACCACAATGCAAATTGGCGTGCCAGATTTTGTGATTCGGCCTTCTTGCATTCTAGAGTTATGATCAAAGATATTTAGTACGGTATATGAATACTGTATACTTACTACCTAACTATTTGATCATTTGACCTGAAGCACATAGGATCTCTAGCCAGCCATAGTGTGAATGGATGTGCAAAAACTGCTGATCCTACCATCTTGCGTTCTGGAGTTATGACTTTCGTTTAGTGGCCTATATATTTCAACCACTGACCTTAAAACTCGGACGCATTGTATCCGGCAACAATAGGAATGGATGTGCCGAATTTGTTGATTCTACCATCTGCCATTCTAAAATCGTGGCCAAAATGTTTATTCCCGTATGCACTTAGTGACCCTGTAACCAGATATTAGACCACTTGACTTGAAACTCAAACTATTTCAAACATCCACAAATATGAGTGGATGTACCAAATTTAGTGATTCTATATCATATTGTGTGGTGGTGGTGGTGGTGGTGGTGGTGGTGGTGGTGGTGGTGTTATGGCGATGCCTAGTGATAATAATGTATCCCTTTTGACCGCAGGTCCCTCTCACTGGCCGGATGCCTTCCCGGATTGCGCTGGTAAAAGTCAGTCTCCTATAGATATAGTCACATCGAGACTCCGGGTGAATACAAATTTGAGTCTCGTGCATCTACAGGGATATGACGAGGTCAATCGCGTATCCATGGAAATGATTAATAATGGGCATACAGGTAACGTCTTGAGATTTGTGCGCATGCGTGCGTGTGGTTATTCTGGTTCTGCTTTATTATTTGCCTATCTGTCCCTCCATCTCTATGCATGCTTGTCAATCAATCTATATTTATTCTGTGGATTGCACTGTGCTAGTTGTTCCTTAAATATAGTAGGCCTACTGACTGCGTTATGTACGGAAATGCTGGCCGAATAAAGGTATTGCGACAGGGGTGATTGATTATACTTGTATATGTAGAATTAGGACATTCTGTACGTACATTCGCGCGTATGTGTACGTACAGGTCACTGTTACATGGACCTGCCTAATGGAGCTTTCCAGTTTATCCATCCTCCATATGACGTCATAATCCCGTACGTGACTTATAGGATAACCTCATAATCAATGCCGTCATGAATGACGTAGATGAGTAGCCTACGTCACGAACGATTAATTGAAGACGTACTATGCATTGCTGTACGAATTGTATGCCAACTATTTAATAAACATGCTGTTGAATATTTTAAAGTAAATTGGCTGGGCGCTGCTGCTGTTTGGCAGCAACAGCGGCCAGTCAAATTGGTTTCAAAATATTCAATAGCTTACCTGTATAGTTTTATGGAAATTGATAGTCATTGTGTTCAGGGATCGGTCGATCTTAACACGAGCGAGGTGTGGGTGCAGCTTAGCTAATGATTGACAGGGTGTAGCTAAAGCTGTCCATTACGGGGCTGTACAAATCTATGGATGGCGTCTGGTTGAATGTGTTGCGAATTCTGCAGGAAGTAATATCATTCAATTTGATAGAAATGTCATTTAATTTTGTGTGTGGTTATTTCGGGGACGACCGAAAGTTAATCCATATATTTTGAAAACTAAAATAAACAAAAACAAATTTGCTGTCTCCTAATGTACTGTCGGAAGGCATGTGTGTGTGTGTGTGTGCGTGCGTGCGTGCGTGCGTGCGTGCGTGCGTGCGTGCGTGCGTGCGTGCGTGCGTGCGTGCGTGCGTGCGTGCGTGCGTGCGTGCGTGCGTGCGTGCGTGCGTGCGTGCGTGCGTGCGTGTTGCTGTGTTAGTTGGGGTGTGAAGGGGAGGGTGGGGTGTGTGGAGGGGTATAGCTTTTATTGGGTATCATATCATAACTTGGGTTTTGGTCTGGGGGAGGGCAAAGTCTGTGAAATTAAATCTAGAAGGCAAATTAGGCTAAAATTGAAACAAACATATTAAAAAGAGATGAAAATCAAAAGTAACGCTCTCAAATCAAGAAGAAATAAATTAAGTTAATGTCATGTGAATAAAAAGATCAAGAAACGGGAAAATTTGAACTGAAAACCTAGTGTATGTAAACGAAATATCCTGAGGTTGGAACTTAGAATCATAACCTGTTGCTGTTGAAATAATTAGATTGGTGCGTGTGTTGCGTTTTATGGATTTAAGGGCCTAGGTGTCGGTGCCGTCAGTCAAGAGGTGCAGGCTGAGAATAGTAGGCCTATTCAGCGATATAAAACAAATTTTGACAGTATGAAACAAAGTTCGGCAGTATGAAACAAAGTTCGACGTTCTAGGATGTTCTTAAAATAGATAACAGTTCGTTAAAATCAGCAGTAGAAAGGGGAGACTCAATTTAACTACACTGGAGACCCATGAAATCCCAATGTAACTTATACAATATTATTTTAACTATCATGTATACTGTTAGAAATTAACGAGTATGCATACATCCAGAAACCAGCCATATTCATGTTTCGTATGCGGCTCAGGTAAATCTCCTGCATACATCCAGAAACCAGCCATAATAATGTTTTGTATGCAGCTCAGGTAAATCTCCATGGCGATTATTACATCAGTGGTGGAGGATTACCGGGAACCTATCAGGCAGCACAGCTTCACTTTCACTGGGGAGACGTGGACCAGCGGGGATCTGAACATCTGCGTAATGGAGAGCACTTCCCTATGGAGGTAAATTAATTAACTATGTCATGGTCAGGGTGAGTAGACTGTCGTAATATTACCGTGGTTATCTTTTGAAAATAGTCAAATAAAATAATAGAAATCCTTAAAAGTTTAAATGTAGCAATCGCTTGCAAAATTTGTGCGAGTTATCAGGTTTCCGGGCATTGGCTTACGGTAAGTATGCGGACCAATACACGAATAATAATTATTTATAGGACTAGAATATTATTGAGATGTTTTTCGAGGGTTTTCTAATTGTGGCTTTTAGATACCGTAGATTATTTAAGCGTGCAACAGGTGAATCCATCGTTCACAACAGCTAAACTGATTCTCCCAATAGCTGCAAGTAAACTAAAAATTGAGAATCTCTTTATGAATGAATCCAAAACCGAGTTCACCCACATATACCTATCTACAAAGCATGAAACTAAAGAAAATGACGATCCACTTCGTGAGGGCGAACCATGGAGGAAAAGTAAAGTTCCGAGCTCACTGCTTTGCAGTACCGCTGACATTTCTGCACGCTGCGTCATGGGGAACATAGCTTTCCATTCCTTGCAAGCTATGTTGACACGGTGTTGTCTTTACTATGTGTATCTGAGCTGGGACGTGAAGCTTCTCTTGTCTAGCTTTACCTAGGGTTTGCAGTTTGTAGGAGTCGCTCTAGTCTTATGTGTGAGCAGGGAGATAAGGCTCTTAACGTATTTACCCTGTGTCTGAACATGGTGTGTGTGCGTGCGTGTGTGCCGTCCAGCTTAAAGGACAATTCCGGGATTGGTAAAAGTGTACTTTATTTGAAAGACTATTATTATATGACTAACATATTGGATCCTAAATAAAAACAATAGACAAATAACATGAGTAATTATACCATCATAAACATGGGATTATTTTATCTCCCGGGCGGCGCCATTTTCTTTCAACGAGAGCGAGATTTCACGAGATCATGACGTCATCCCCGCACCAACGCTATCTTTGCTGAGCACGAAGGCTGTACAGTAAATATGTATATGCATGGAGGCCCAATATGTGCTAATTTGTAATCGTTAGGAAATTGTCCAGTTAAGCTAGTAAGTTTTTCAAGTAATTCCAGTAGCTGAAGTCGGTGAGAAATCGTTAACCCCTCGACTGCTGAAGCACAGATTCCATTTTCTCTATCCTATCAGAATGTGTTCATGTTGATAACAATGCTGCTGTAAGTCATTGCTGTGCACGACAGCAACACGTTTCAGCAATATATTTTTTTCTCAAAATGTACCCGGACACTATCTCTTTAAGTAGGCTATTGCGCATTTTACACCATGTGATAAGGGTTAAATGAAGTGGCACACTTGACACGTGCATATTGTCAAATTATTCAGCCGACTCACGATATCGTTATAGCGTGTGTCGCAGGCAGTGTAAATATATATTCCAAGAAAGTATATGATATGATAATATTGCCGGAACCACTGAACCGATTGTAATAATTCTGATACCTACCTGTAGCTGCAAATTCGAAAATTTATCCAATGCTAGAGATGTTAGAATCAGCCTAGTGGGTCAAAAGATATACTCTGCGCGAAAAACTAAGCCAGCAAAATTTCAAACAAAAATTTCATGATCCGCTCTATCAATCATCCCATATCAGAATAAGTATTACAGCTATAATGACAGAATTTACTGTGCCGAAGCTTTACAATGTTATCACATAACGGGGAAAAATCCATCAAAATATCCTAATTATTGAAATTACTACAGCCTGCTGGGCAATATGAAAATTCCCAGATTTTATATCAAAATGTTAATTCATTTGGTGATATCTCTGGCAATATTTACGTGAGCAAAATTATAATTGGTCAGACAAATAGCTATTTCTTTCAGCTTTAAGCACACTCAAATTTGATAACAATACACACAGATAGAGTCTGCGAGACAAAGACCATCTTATGCTGAATTGTACCAAAAAAAGATAACATATTCTCAGATCGTATCTTAGATGGATACTTTTTTATATATTCCAGTCTTTTGAACCTCTTGTCCGATATTAACATCCATTATATCATCTTAATCCGGAGGTCTATTTAGAGATCCTAGAATCATTGGAATCGCTTCAGCGGTTCGTTTGCTATTATCATTTACGTATACTTCCTTAAAATATATACCCTCATCTAGCTGACGTCGCTAGACACGATAAAATGGCAGCGCCCAGATGTGCGAAAATTTTTAAATTTTACCGAATTATCTAGCGATAGTTGGTTACGCTATTTCTATCTGGTTATTATTCTGGCGCAATTTCATTAAACATGTAATAATCTTTCAAATAAAGCACACTTTTTATCATCCCCGAATTGTCCTTTAAAGTTCGGATGTGTTATCGCGGTACCCCGCTTACCGCGATTACCTATCCGAACACCCGGGTATAATCGGATAACGATATCACGTGGTACAAATTCTACTAGATTACTCCAGCTTCAAGCGGTGAACGCTATTTTAGCCTTCTCGGAGTACTCCAAATATTTTCCTTCTCCTAGTAGTGGAATCGGGTACCGTATACTCACTAAATCTAATGTCAGTTGTCAATCAAATCTCCACAACAAACGCATATAACCATTAAAATGTGCATCGTTATTATCAAATGCTATGATACTGAAATATTGTATTTTTCTACATGCTTCAGGGACAATATCTCGGCTAATTTTAATACAATTTTTATAATGCAACGAGAACGTTCAGATGGTTACGTAATGGTAATTGCTATAACGAAACAACAGATGATTTACGATAACTGTTTTCAGAAGTTTTTATCTGTAAAACCACCCGTTTCAGTGGCGCCATAAGCATGCATAGAAGATTATTCTCTAACATATGATAACTTGCACGGATCACTTTCCGTATTCAAATACGTATACGTGGATTTGATACTGATTGACTACATAACGACAAAGCGCAGCTGTAATTAGATAACGAAGCCAGGTTTTGCTGTTTGTGGTGCATACGTGTATGTGATCTATATAAGGCGGTGTAAAAAAAAGGTTTTATAGTCTATGCTATTTGGTCTAAGGTGATCCAATAAGCCAGGTTTGCTGTCTGTGCTGACCAAGTGCATGTGCGCAATAAGGTGGTGTAAGAAGACATGTTTTACGGTCTATCGTGTTTTATCCATGGTGGTCCAATAACACATGTTTTACAGTCTATCTTGTTTTGTCTATGGTGGTCCAATAAGACAGGTTTTACAGTCTACCGTGTTTTGTCTATGGTGGTCCAATAAGACAGGTTTTACAGTCTATCGTGTCTTGCCTAAGATGGTCCAATAAAACAGGTTTTGCTGTCTCTGGTGACTAAGTGTGTAATCTATATAAGGTGGTCCAAAAAGACAGGCTTTACAGTCTATCCTGTCTGGTCTAAGGTGGTCCAATAAGACAGGCTTTGCTGTGTATGGTGACTATGAGTATGTGATCTATAAGGTGGTTCAATAAGGTAGGTTTTACTATCAATAGTGGCTCGTCTATGGTGGTCCAATAAGACGTGTTTTGCTGTCTAGGATGTCCAAGTGTATGTGGTCCATAAGGTGGTCTAATAAGACAGGTTTTACTGTTTGTAGTGCCTGGTCTAAGGCGCTCCAATAAGACGGGTTTTTACCCTCTCGGTTGAATAAGTGTGTGTTGTCTATACGGTAGTCCAATAAGACATAGTGGCGAAGGGTCAGGTTTTATAAAAATGAAGGTTTGACATAGCTCAAGCTATCCGGTATGGTAGGGTAGGGTAGGCGTTACATAGGCCTTAGCCAGGCTTGACTAGGCCTTACTTTGACCTTGTGTAAGCTTTCTAGGTCCTTGACTAGGTCTTACCTAGAACTTATCTAGGTTTACGTTGGCCTTAGCTAGGCCGTAACAAGGCTTGTCTCGATCTTACATAGTCCTTATAGCGAGGTTTACATATGCTTTAACTGACATTAGTCAGGCTTGACTAGGCCACACCTTGGCCTTAGACAGACCTGGCTAGGCTTTACCTAGGCCTAATCCAGGCTTGGCTTGGGCCTTACATAGGCCTTAACCAGGCTTGGCTAGACATGAGCTCGGCCTTATGTAGACTTTGATAGGACTTATCGAGGCCTAAGCTAGACCTTTTCTAAGCTTGGGTAGGTATTTACCTATGCCTTAGTTAGACATACGTAGGCGTTAGTTAGTTCTTACTTAGACCTTAGCTAGGCCTTAGTTAGGCTTGGCTAGGCGTTAGCTATGCTTGTCTAGGTCGTACCTATCCCGTAGCTTGCTCTTAGCCAGGCTTAGCTAGACCTTACGTATGCCTTAGTCAGGCTTGACTAGGCCTTACCTAAGCCTTAGCCAGGATTGTCTAGGCCGTATCAAGACCTTAGCCACGCTTTGCTAGACCTTACCTAGGCCTTAACCAGGCTTATATAGGGCTTACCCATGTCTTGCTGCACTATATCTAGGCCCTAGCCAGCGTTTACTGTCTTTGGCCTTCGCTGTACTTGACTATGCCTTCTCCAGGCCTTAGGCAGGCTTAGATAGGCTTTAGCTCGGCGTTAGCCAGGCTGGACTAGGCCTTACGTGGATCATAGGTAAACTTGGCTAGGTCTTACATAAATCTTATCCATGCTTACATAGGCCTTATCTAGGCTTGTCTATGTATTACATAGACTTTAGTTATGCTTGGGTAGGTGCTACATAAGTCTTAACCAGGCTTGGCTTGACCGTTGCTAGGTAGTAGTCAGGCCTTTCTAGGCCATACCTAGGCCTGAGCCAGGCTTGACTAGCATTTACATATGCCTTAACCAGGCTTCGCTAGGCCGTACCTAGGCGTTATCCATCTGGACTAGGCCTTATCTATGCCTTAACCAGGCTTCACTAGGCTGTATTTATGCGATAGGCAGGCTTACCTATGCCGTAGCTAGATTTTATCTACGCCTGGATAGGTCTTACCTATGGCTTAACTAGGCTTAAGAAGACCGTATCTAAATTGGCTATGTATTGCCTAGGCCTTAACTAGACTTATGTACGCATTAGCCGGTCCTTACCTAGGCATTAGTTAGCCTTGGATAGGCATTAGCTATTCTTGATTAGGCCATCCATAGGTCTTAATTAGGCTTGGCTTGACATTTGCTAGGTCGTAGTCAGGATCTGCTAGACCATACCTAGGCTTAGCCAGGCTTTGCTAGATCTTGCCTAGGCCTTAGCCAGGCGTTGGTAGGCCATACCTATGACTTAGCTAGGCTTACATAGACCTTATCTAGGCCCTCTGGTAGGGCTTACATAGGCCAGATCTTACCTGGTCCGTAGCTCAACTTGGGTAGGCTTTACTCAGGCCTTGGCTATGCATGGCTAGCCAATACTTATGCCATACATAGGCCTTGGACAGGCTTGATTAAACCTTACCTCTGCCCTAGTCATAGGGAGGCTTAGCTAAGGCCTAGCGAAGGCCTAGTAATGCCTGACGATTGTTTAGTTAAGGCGTATCCAAGCCTAGCTAAGGCCTAGCCAAGCCGTCTAATGCTGGATAATGTCCAGTTAACGACTACATAAGCCTAGATACGACCTATGTAATGTCTAGTCAAGGCTGGTAAAGGCCTTTACGGCCGATCCAAGTCTACTGATGACATAGCTAAGGGCTAGGTAAGCCTGCTCTCTCTCTCTCTCTCTCTCTCTCTCTCTCTCTCTCTCTCTCTCTCTCTCTCTCTCTCTCTCTCTCTCTGCCCTCGCCCCCCCCCCCCCCACCTTTCTCTCTCCCTCTCCCTCTGCCTCTCCCTCTCCCTTCCCTCCCCTCCTCCCCCTCCCTCCCCTCTCACCCTCCTCCCCTTTCCCCCTCTCCCTCCTGCCTCTCGCTCCCTCCCTCCCTGCCTGCCTGCCTGCCAGCCAGCCCTCCCTGCCCGCCCGCCCTCCCTCTCTCTCTCTCTCTCTCTCTCTCTCTCTCCCTCTCTCTCTCCTCCTCTCTCTCTCCTGGGGGTGGGTGGTGGTGTCTTTTTTAACACTAGAGTACATGAAAGTGCCACTCATGTTACGATAAAGAATTTAAAAAAATAAAGGAAATTTTGTGGAAGAACAACATAGTAAGTCATTAATGGTTAAAAGTATAACACTTCAAAGATTCTACGGGAGCCCCCCCCCACCACCCCCTTACCTAGAACTTATCTAGGTTTACGTTGGTCTTAGCTAGGCCGTAACAAGGCTAGTCTCGATCTTACATAGTCCTTATAGCGAGGTTTACATATGCCTTAACTGACATTAGTCAGGCTTGACTAGGCCACACCTTGGCCTTAGACAGACCTGGCTAGGCTTTACCTAGGCCTAATCCAGGCTTGGCTTGGGCCTTACATAGGCCTTAACCAGGCTTGGCTAGACCTGAGCTCGGCCTTATCTAGACTTTGATAGGACTTATCGAGGCCTAAGCTAGACCTTTTCTAAGCTTGGGTAGGTATTTACCTATGCCTTAGTTAGACATACGTAGGCGTTAGTTAGTTGTTACTTAGACCTTAGCTAGGCCTTAGTTAGGCTTGGCTAGGCGTTAGCTCTGCTTGTCTAGGTCGTACCTAGCCCGTAGCTTGCTCTTAGCCAGGCTTAGCTAGACCTTACGTATGCCTTAGTCAGGCCTGACTAGGCATTACTTAAGCCTTAGCCAGGATTGTCTAGGCCGTATCAAGGCCTTAGCCACGCTTTGCTAGACCTTACCTAGGCCTTAACCAGGCTTATATAGGGCTTACCCATGTCTTGCTGCACTATATCTAGGCCCTAGCCAGCGTTTACTGTCTTTGGCCTTCGCTGTACTTGACTATGCCTTCTCCAGGCCTTAGGCAGGCTTAGATAGGCTTTATCTCGGCCTTAGCCAGGCTGGACTAGGCCTTACGTGGATCTTAGGTAAACTTGGCTAGGTCTTACATAAATCTTATCCATGCTTACATAGGCCTTATCTAGGCTTGTCTATGTATTACATAGACTTTAGTTATGCTTGGGTAGGTACTACATAAGTCTTAACCAGGCTTGGGTTGACCGTTGCTAGGTATTAGTCAGGCCTTGCTAGGCCATACCTAGGCCTGAGCCAGGCTTGACTAGCCCTTACCTATGCCGTAACCAGGCTTCGCTAGGCCGTACCTAGGCGTTATCCATCTGGACTAGGCCTTATCTATGCCTTAACCAGGCTTCACTAGGCTGTATTTATGCGATAGCCAGGCTTACCTATGCCGTAGCTAGATTTTATCTAAGCCTGGATAGGTCTTACCTAAGGCTTAACTAGGCTTAAGAAGACCTTGTCTAAATTGGCTATGTATTGCCTAGGCCTTAACTAGACTTATGTACGCATTAGCCGGTCGTTACATAGGCATTAGTTAGCCTTGGATAGGCATTGGCTATTCTTGATTAGGCCATCCATAGGTCTTAATTAGGCTTGGCTTGACATTTGCTAGGTCGTAGTCAGGATCTGCTAAGCCATACCTAGGCCGTAGCCAGGCTTTGCTAGATCTTGCCTAGGCCTTAGCCAGGCGTTGGTAGGCCATACCTATGACTTAGCTAGGCTTACATAGACCTTATCTAGGCCCTCTGGTCGGGCTTACATAGGCCAGATCTTACCTGGTCCGTAGCTCAACGTGGGTAGGCTTTACTTAGGCCTTGGCTATGCATGGCTATGCATGGCTAGCCAATACTTATACCATACATAGGCCTTGGACAGGCTTGATTAAACCTTACCTCTGCCCTAGTCATAGGTAGGCTTAGCTAAGGCCTAGCGAAGGCCTAGTAATGCCTGACGATTGTTTAGTTAAGGCATATCCAAGCCTAGCTAAGGCCTAGCCAAGCCGTCTAATGCTGGATAATGTCCAGTTAACGGCTACATAAGCCTAGATACGACCTATGTAAGGTCTAGTCAAGGCTGGTAAAGGCATATTCAAGCCTCTTCCTCTCTCTCTCTCTCCTCGGTGTGGGTGGTGGTGTCTTTTTTAACACTAGAGTACATGAAAGTGCCACTGCTGTTGCAATAAAGAATTTACAAAAATAAAGGAAATTTTGTGGAAGAACAACATAGTAAATCATTAATGGTTAAAAGTATAACACTTCTACGGTAAAGCTGAATACATTCCAACATGAAAGCCAGCACCGCTTATAGAGATGATCTCCACATCAAACTCGAAAAGCAGCTTGCGGAGAATACTAATCTTATAATTCATTATCATATAAACTGTGTGTCACGGTACATACAGATCCTCACTCTAATTCTAAGGCCAGCGAGCCCTTGGCCTAGGGCAGCAACTCGATTAAGGGCGGCAATTAACGAGTAAAAAACAATATTTTGGACGATTAAATTAAACAGGCCACCCAGAATGTGCCCGAAGACAGCATTAGTACAAAATGGCAGTTTTTATTATATATGGTGAATTAATAATACTCTCATTTACGCTGCGCAACAATATCGACGGCTCCTATTTAAACAAGCCTTGAGGTTTGAAAACAATTGCCCGCGCGCAATTTACGCTCAATACGGTACGAGTAAGACAGTTCTTGCCGTCTTAGTTTCTGAATTTGTTTTTTTGGGGGCATTTTGACGTTTAGAAGATAAACGTAAACGCATCGGTTGTTGTAAGACACCTACTGTAGGTTTTTCGTAGCATTGTGGACAGAATGACATATTATGCGCAGGCTTTTTACAGTCGCCGATGTCTGATCTAAAACACGGGATCAATGTTCATAACTTCATTTATTTATTTAACCCTAAAACACGGACCGGCACTGTTACAGCGGAATGGTCAAATACGGCTGCGGACTGCTGGACAGGGCGGCACATATGGTGGGGTGGGTGGGGAAGACCAGACTGTTTGCTTAAGCATTAGTAGTAGTAGTAGTAGTAGTAGTAGTAGTAGTAGTAGTAGTAGTAGTAGTAGTGGTAGTGGTGGTGGTGGTAGGGGTAGTAGTAGTAGTACTAATAGTAGTAGTAGTAGTAGTTGTAGTAGTAGTAGTAGTAGTAGTAGTAGTAGTAGTAGTAGTAGTAGTAGTAGTAGTAGTAGTAGTAGTAGTAGTAGTAGTAGTAGTAGCGGCGGCGGTGGTATTGGTAGTAGTAGTAGTAGTAGTAGTAGTAGTAGTAGTAGTAGTAGTAGTAGTAGTAGTAGTAGTAGTAGTAGTAGTCGTAGTAGTAGTAGTAGTAGTAGTAGTAGTAGTAGTAGTAGTAGTAGTAGTAGTAGTAGTAGTAGTAGTATAGTAGAATGACCTTCATAAAGTGTTGAATGATGCATCTTTGCAAAGCAGAACAACAAAGCTATGATTAATGAATCTTGTATTCACCAACATGAGATACGCCAAAAAAGATGGAGAGAGAGAGAGAGAGAGGAACAGATTGGCCACTTCATCGTGCCACTGTCACAGAGATGATGCCTCTGTATCTTTGTAGCTGGCTGTGCTCTGTACTACCTGCAGTTGATAGAAGAGATGCAAGCACTATCCCGCTACAGAAAATGTAATATCCAATATCCAATATCCATCTAACTGAGCTCCCACACCCACCCCACACCCAGTCCCCACCCCAAAACACCCAGTCCCCACCCCAAAACACCCACCCACCAACGCACGCACGCACGCACGCACGCACGCACGCACGCACACACACACACACGGCGTGTATATGATGTAGTAAGCTACCCTTCAATACCATAACTATGCCATATTTTGTGTCGCACCCGTCAATATTTTCGGCACCAATTATGTGAAAAATTGAGAGATGGCTGCCCAGTCTTCTGCGTGCTAACGAGATGTGCCATTTTGACGATGACATTGACCTTGACATTGACCTTGTGACCTCACTGTCATTGCACTACCTCGGGTAGGGAGACAGAGAAAATTATCCTAAGGCATTAATGCGAAATTTGTCAAGTAGTGTCTTCTCTTGGTCTGCAAAGGGACTTTATATGTGAGAAAATTGCATTTTTCCTAAGCAAATCTGTCAAACAAAGGCTTTAATTACACTGCTGTTCAGAAACAAAATAGATAACATAATAATAAGTACGGTTTGAAGACTCTATTGATCACTACTGCTGTTGACCATTTGCTCATCATAATTTCAAGGCCTGAATAACGATAGACTGCAGGTGGAAGTCATGAAATATCTGTCATACGAAAACTGGTATGTGTATGTGTATGTTTACTTAGCTATAATTGATCGCTAACATAAAACAGAATGCGTACATACCGGTGAAATGTTAATTCCAGTTCCTTTTTCAAACCTGTTCGTACAATTATACGTCGTCGTGTATGAAACGGGTATGTTATTCTTACGTTTAACTGTTAACATCATAGCACCCGTCTACCCTTTTGCCATCGTAATGGCGGCTGAGCGAGTGCTCTACTATGGACAAAAATACAGCGGCATCCATGTCTTTAGCTAGATTACGTAACTCTATGTTAGGAACACGCTAAGAACGTTCTTAGGGTGAAATAGGAGCTATGAACCCCGATTTTCGCAGGATAGCACTAATTTAGACTCTTAAGTACAAGCCATAAACCCGGCCCAAGCAAAGCCTAACGCAGATAACAGTCTCAATATTATGATTTCATAAGCGATAAATTGATACAAATATCTCCAGCCAAAAATCTTTGATTGATACCTGCATTCGTATCTCGCGAAATCTCCTTCGATACGAGATCGAGAAAAGTAGTGGCGTAGTGATTTCCACCAGATATGGTGGTAGAGAGAATTGAAACTTAAAACGACACGAGCACTACTCGCTTCATACCAGACAATATTATTTCACGTAAAACGAGATGATATAAACCCTATAGTAGTCTGTATGGCAAGTAGTAAACAGAAAAATAGTCCCTCTGAAATCGTCGCAAAATTCAAATCTGTCGCGCACAAAATAAGGTCAAGAATTTGCTGGCGTTGTGTGGATGCTGATATCCACACCAACCCCTGGATGGATCGAGTCGATTTTAATGTCTGTGTCAAACTAGTGATACAGAGGGTAAGATGATATCAAAAGCAACACGATCCACTGTGTTACTTTTACAGTCCACTACGGAGATAGATTGGATCCAGATCTATATGGTCTCTGAAGTGGAGTCTGTGTAACAGTCTAGTCGTTGTGATGACGTAATAAGATGGCCGGTCATTACATTAGAGATGTATTCTCGAAGAAGCCACGCCTCTATTTTTAGATTATGATACCCGTTCACAATCGTATCCGATTCCATCTACTCGGAAAGGCAAAATACTAAACTAGCGTTTACTGCTTCAAGCGAGAGTAAAGAGTAAAAGTGTGCGCATGCGTAGATAGGTAAAGCAACCACGTGATGCTTCCGATCGGCGTACCTCGATACATATCCAAACTCAGCCCAGGATTCGTCTGCCAGTGTGCATCCTGTTGCCTGACAACCACCTGTCCAGAGGCGACTCGGTAATCTCCGGTGTCGTAGGGAAACTAACGACTGCCATGTTATTGTATGGCAATCCCTCCGTTCTAGGTGCACCACAACATGAAGCGTTCATGAGCTACGCTGACATAAGAATGAATCCAACAACACATAGTCTGACAAGCAATGTGTCTGTGATGTGTCTGTGGACGATGCGCCTACAAATTCTGATTTTCTTAACCATTAACCCGTTAATTACTCCCCCCCCCCCACCCCCAACCCCCCCCCCAAAAAAAAACACCCCACCCCCAAAACCCCACCCCACCCCACCCAAAAAAACCGGCCTCTGCGGTGGTCTTGAGAAATATCCATTTGCAAGAAAAGGGAATGATATTTGATAGATTCCAGTGGTAAATTTACAAATATAGTCTTTTCTTAGCCTTAAAATGGGCATTCACTGAGCTAAAATTTTCTTGGAAGATGTTGCCCGTTAAAGGCTTAATTGATATAAGTGCCATTTCGAGCGCTTTGAGGCGCTGCTGACACAAGGCGGATAAAAGAGCACGCGCGGGAGAATCAATAGGCCTTTCCTCACATTAGCGTATTTTGGGAAAATACCTTCCCGGGATGCATCCGGCATACCACTTCTGGCTGGTAAACGCGATAGCCGACGCGCAAACAGCATTACTTTACTATGGGAATCAGATACAGTAGTGCACTTTAAGCAGTGCGTATGAAAAACCATATTCAAAATATTATTGATGTCATACATCATTGGAAAGCTAAGCCAATTTTCTATACATTTCTGTATTAGTTTTTATAGTTTTGTAAAATTTAATACAGTTAATTGCAATTTTAAAATATCCCCTACTGTCCACTTGATTTAATGGATCTAAATCGAAAGGTGTATTTTATATACGCAAATACCTCCGTGAAAACGTTACAAAAATATACAAAATCACGTATTAATGTTTCGGCAATTGAATGCCCTTTCCAGTGATATATGATTTAAATAATACAATGATTTTAGTTTATCATAGGAACGGTTTAGATTGCGATGTATTTTAGTGCAAAAGTAACTCAATGCGGGTCAGCGGCTTGTTGGCGGCTATACCAGCCAGCAGTTTTGCTCTGAGCGTTGATTTAGGGAAATCCCGGCGTAATGACGTCAATTAGAGAAAGGCGTATTGAAGGTAGTCCCATACGACAGGTGACAGTCTCATACGGCAGGTGACAGTCTTATACGGCAGATGACAGTCTCATACGGCAGATGACAGTCTCATACGACAGGTGACAGTCTCATACGGCAGGTGACAGGCTCATACAGCAGGTGACAGTCTCATACGACAGATGACAGTCTCATACGGCAGGTGACAGTCTCATACGGCAGGTGACAGTCTCATACGACAGGTGACAGTCTCATACAGCAGGTGACAGTCTCATACGGCAGGTGACAGTCTCATACGGCAGGTGACAGTCTCATACGGCAGGTGACATCTTAATGCGGGTGATCTTTATAACAGGTTTGACAGTACGTGATTTACAACGACAAGCAGGACACGTGACGTATGTGAGCAAACTCTCGCTCACAGCTGGTCTGCGCTGCTTTATGTTTCTGTTTCTTAAACCTGACTACTTTATCTTATTACAGATGCATATTGTTCATTATTCCACAAAGTTCCCGAATTCCACCGCCGCCTTGCACCAGCAGGATGGCCTCGCAGTTCTCGGCTTCTTTTTTGAGGTACAAGAAGCACACGGGTATAGTTTATATTGGTTTATATTTTTTCTATTGTGTGATTGGTAGTGTAGTACGCAGGGATATATTTTTGTCTTTCTGTGTTATATTTGCGACAAACAAAAGGAAATTTCAGTTCATCCTCTACACAGTTACGTAAATCACAAAGACGTTCACTCATTTCCGTTCCCGTCCACCTCCCAGTCTCAATAGTTAATTTGTGATTTAGCGTTCTAAAATGGCATAACGTTATTGCATCACGGTGGGGTAGAAGTGCGAAGTATCGTTTTTTATCTTAGAATGATAACCGGCTTGACACGCTGATGTCAGTTCTACATTTCTCTTTAAATTGATTTTCTAGCACTGTTTGTCCCTGATTAGTTAATTGTGTTTTATTTATGTTGTTTTTCTCAAATGCTTCAGCATAACCTGTTAATGTTAGGATTGCTTTTATCTTCTCTATCCATTTAAACTGTGTATTCTTTTTTCTGTATAGTGTAGACTAATATAATATAGTACCGATGACAGTTTTCCATATCCCACGTTTAGTAAATTAGCCCAGAACCGAATCATATTACATGGTATCTTTATGTGTAGGGGGGTATTTTCTTAGTTCGGTATAGACCATAATATTTGGTGTACACTTTCTCATGTGTAAAAGGACTTTATCATACATACATACATTTCGTACACTTGACGGACTATTCCAGTTTTATGACGGAGCATTCTCTGTCTATTATGGCTGTGACATCAGCCTATATTTGACGTAATTAATTATGACGTCATTTATTTGAGTGGCAGATCCTATTAACCCAATACTAGGTCTGAATTGCTTATTTTTGTTCGCGTTTCAGGTATCTGACACTGATAACAACGCCTTTTACGAGATTCTGACAAACTTTGAGAGCATAGAACATCGTGGTAAGTACACCACACAGTAGTATAGGCCCTCGGTAGGCACCGATTTTGATAGGCTCTTAGCGATCACGTGACACTACTTATATGGGCATGAGTCATTCCTCCTTCATAAGGGGCCTTGTTCATACCCATATATGGAGTGTCACATGAGATGACTAACAGCCTATCAAAGTCGCCGCCTTTTTTAGAAGGAATGGTTGGGTGTTATCCCGCCTCGCCCGCCCCCCCCCACCCTCCCCTAGTGTTTGACTCCTCCCACTCTAAGAAGGATGGTGTGATAAGTCATAAGAAGGTAGGAGTGGTGGTAGAGCCATTAACACACGTCTTGGTATATCCAGTAATGATTTGGTGAAGTTAGTAATGAAATAGTTTATGTCAACTCTTCGCCTGTCTGTGAGCAAGTGATGTTGGAGAGTACTTGTTGAGGGCTAACAGAAATTGAGGTGTCAATAATTTTTCATACTCGCTTCTGATTGGCTATCAGAATCTGCTGGCTAGCTATACCAGTCGGCGCCACTTCTGATTGGCTGTCAGAATCTTATGGAAATGCTCTGCTCGGTAGGCACCACTTCTGATTGGCTATCAGAATCTTATGGAAATGCTTTGCTCGGTAGGCGCCACTTCTGACTGGCTTCAAGATCTGCTGGCTAGGTGCACTGGCGGATGGCAATATGGAAATCAGGCGGCTTATGACTAGGTACACCGGTTGATGCCCCTTTTAATTTTGCTGGATCAGTAGGCGCATATGTTAATAACCTTTTTATATGTAAAAATCTAAAAATAGTTTTGGGTTTTACTTAATTGTTTTGGTGCCCTGTCAGAATGATTGATTGTTTCCCACTCTTTTAATTCATATACATTTTGGCGCCATTATGGTTAATGTAGGCTTGTGTAACTTTTGTTTTGAAACATCGCGATCGATTTTATTTAAAAAATCGTGATTTTCGATTAAATCGTAGGTCCAAATTCCCAAAAGCATAAAACAGGGTAACGTGACTTGTTTCTAGAAAAAGTTTAAATAAATGATACAAAAATAGCACGAAATTAGAACACATTTTCATGCGAGAAATTCTTACCATCCTACGTCTATGCTTAATGTATACCTTATATCCATCATCGCGGGAGTGAAATTATTAATTGGGACGGCCTAAATATTGCGTATAGTTTAATAAACATTATTTATTTCATAAAAATTTGATATGAAATGTTGCCGAGAAAAAAATTAATTACGTGATGTAGCAGCTTCTGCTTATAGCCTTCCTTTGTAGGACGAGTTTAGGTCATTACTGCAGTAATGCGAAGACCCTAATATTCGTACCCGGGGACATATTGCGCAATCCACATAGCCTACATATGACGGTAACTTTGAGTAGGTACGAGTGTAACGGCGTAAACTCGTCCTATAGTGCAGTTTATAGTTGCTTTCAGAATGTACGATTTACATTTAAGAGTAATCAATAGAACGCACAGTTCAAAATAAAACAATCTGGAATGCTGTTTATTTTCTTTAATTAGACATGACAACCGAATCAATAGGGAAAAATTATTACACCGCCTGAAATTGATAACTCTAGAATTAAAAAGAAGTATGTTCACTGATTGCCTAACACTCTGCAACTAAGTATATACTTGATATTTCATGACGGACTCAGGGTCTGCAACGAAAGAAAGAAAATTATATGACGATTCGACGGAGTAACTAGCTGGTGTTCTCAATGACAAAGGCGTTATCTCACTATTGTTAGCTTGTTTATCATAGCGCTTTGTGTTGTGATTGTCAATTATTCGACATGTGCATGGCATGGGGGGGGGGGGGGTATATAAACACAATGAACACAGGCATGAATCGATTATAATTGTACGCATGTACTGATAAAATACGGAGGAAAAGTACACAATTCAGACTTTAAACATAAACAAGCATGAAATATTTGACGATTTTCCGGTTTTTCCTCAATTACATCGTAAAAATCGCGATTTAAAAAATAAATCAAACCTCACGATTAAATCGAAAAATCGCGCAAGCCTAGGTTGATGATTGTTTCCCACTTCAAGTGCTCCATAACAGATTTAAAAATGCAGAAATTTGTAAAAATATTAGTTCAGATTCTGATTTAATAGAAATACCGTAGTTGTGACACATCGCCTTTAATATTAACCAATTTACAAAGACATATATAACCATTCTTTCTAGTCCCCCCCCCCCAAGCTAGTTAATTTATCTAATACTTTCCCACAATGCTGTTTTCCAGTACTTGTAGATAACATCAGGTTCCTGACCATAACTAACACCAGTTCATGTCAGAAAATTGAAATATTTTGGTGTGCACTACAGACCATGGGCATTGGGAAATATTCTTATACGTTTAGGAAACTTTAGTTTCTCGTATATGTATGACAACCTATCAATATGATTTGATTGTTTCCCCTCATTTTAAGCACACAACTTTGGCAACATATCTGGTTGGAGATTGTTGCTCAGATCAAATGTTCCTTAACAGTTTCCAAAAGCATTTTTTTTAAATGTTAGTTCATGTTCTGATTTAATAGAAATATCTTGATTGTGACACGTCCTCTTTAATATTAACCAAATTTAAAGAAAAACGTACATAACTATTCAAATACCAAAGCCAAAGACGAGAGAGAATGTTTACAACTCTCAATTTACAGCTTTCTAGTTTTCACCATTAGCTAGGTAATTGTTCAAATAATTGTTAAGTCTTTCCCACAATGCTGTTTCCCGTACTTGGAGAAAACCTCAGTTCCCTAACCCCTTAACTAATACCAGTTCATGTAAGAAAATCGAAATATTTTTAGCTACAGACCATGGGCATGTGGAAAATATCCCTGCACTTGTATGAAACGTTAGTTTCTTGTGCATGTATTTTGGCGCCCTGTCAGCATGAGTGATTGTTTCCCACCCATTTTAATGTGTTTGTATTTTGGCGCCCTGTCAGTATGATAGATTGTTTCCAACCCATTTTAGTGTGTTTGTATGTTGGCACCCTGTCAGTATGAGTGATTGTTTCCCACCAATTTTAATGTGTTTGTATTTTGGCGCCCTGTCAGCCTGATTGATTGTTTACAGCCCATTTTAATGTGTTTGTATTTTGGTGCCCTGTCAGCCTGATTGATTGTTTCCAGCCCATTTTAATGTGTTTGTATTTTGGCGCCCTGTCAGTATGATTGATTGTTTCCTGCTCATTTTAATGTGTTTGTATTTTGGCGCCCTGTCAGAATGATTGATTGTTTCCAGCCCATTTTAATGTGTTTGTATTTTTGCGCCCCGTCAGAATGATTGATTGTTTCCAGCCCATTTTAATGTGTTTGTATTTTTGCGCCCCGTCAGAATGATTGATTGTTTCCAGCCCATTTTAATGTGTTTGTATTTTTGCGCCCCATCAGAATGATTGATTGTTTCCAGCCAATTTTAATGTGTTTGTATTTCGGCGCCCTGTCAGTATGATTGATTGTTTCCTGTTCATTTTAATGTGTTTGTATTTTGGCGCCCTGTCAGCATGATTGATTGTTTCCAGCCGATTTTAATGTGTTTGTATTTTGGTGCCCTGTCAGCATGATTGGTTGTTTCTGGGCCATTTTAATGTATTTGTATTTTGGCGTCCTGTCAGTATGATTGATTGTTTCCTACTCATTTTAATGTGTTTGTATTTTGGCGCCCTGTCAGTTTGATAGATTGTTTCCCGTTCTTTTTGCAGCTGTGTTTGCCTTTTGGTGACCTGTCAGAATACTTGATTGCTTCCCGCTCTTTTCACATCTGTTTATACATTTTGGTGCTATTTTTAATGTACTGGCTTTTGATTGGTGTTCGGTAGGCGCCATTTATAATTGGTAAACTAGAAATTTGAAAACTATTAAAACTGGAAAAAATCTTTGTTTCAATCACTTTGTAAATCTTTTTAATTTAATTTAATTAAAACGTGTTAAAAGAGTTATTATTTAAAGAAGGTAATTGAAAATTGAAAGTATTTATAAGTATCTGTTTTGAAAATAGTGAAGAGACCATGAATACGCCATACTTTCTAAGTTGTGCTGTACCTGTAGATCTCGGTCCTGGCCGTTATGTCAGAGTAAAATAATGCATGGTGAAACAGTCATAGATATATGTGAATTTAGCAGTATTGGTGGACATCCTACAAAACATGGTATCTGCTTCAATGCAAATTGTTTCAGAAAGTTTTGTGAAAAGATACCAGTATTTGAAGAAATTGTGTGACAGGGATGAGGAAAGGATGGAGTGGAAGAAACATATTACACGTTATGAACTTGAGCCTGTCTGTAAAGTTTCAATCTCCTCGAAATATCCGTGTGTCGATGTACGCAAATTTGTTCTAACTACTACGACCAATGGTCCATCTGGTGAGACACCTTCAAGACATGGGATTCAACATGGCTCAATAAAGGTTAAACAGACACATAGAACATCTCTCAATAAGAACATTACATAAACAAGCGAACAGTGATGAAGAACAAATCAGTATCTATATTAATGGCGCGCCACCAAGTAATCCACTTTACACGAAACTGATGATGAACCAGAAGCGGTGGTTCAAAATTGTTAATGCTTTACAACAAGGTGTGGAATTTGATCATTACATTATTGATAGTGGTATGTACATTTCTTTAACTGAAACCGAACTTATGATAAAAAAACATGATAAGACAATAGATTGCATTTTTTCATGTGAATTTTTAAGCAAAGTTCTAGGACGTGATAAGCCCTGTGACATACCTCAAGAACCTGAAGAAAATGATGTTACCATTGTACATGGTCCATTAACACAAGATGATTTTGCGCAGGAGTTGTCAAGACATATTTTTCAGGAAGCAGCTGTAAATGATGTGGATGAGCATGAGACATTGAAAGTTGAGATAGAAGATACATTTCAAGATAAAACAATCAGCTTGCCTCAAGAGAAATGTGAAAGTAACTTCCCTTCATGTAGCGGTTCTGTGAATTATATTGCAGATTACGGTCGCCATTACTGGAATTTCTGTCCTTCACTGCTTTCAAAGGAAATCGTTGTTCACCTTTTTGCAACCATTTTATCCGAGGATATCAGTAAGCACACCCTTAGGGAAAGTTCTGTTTGTGAAAACAACCGACCAAGTCAACGCGAACATTCGTGTATGGGAATAACTTATATCTTTGCTACAATATAACTTTACAGGATCATGGCGAGATAGCTTTTGAGAACGTGAATTCTGGAGTTTTTACAACACGCTTATTCATGAGTCAGGAACTTTTTCAGGAGAGCGAAAAACTTTCCAAAAGATGTAAAAATGATTGGAAAGATACTATTGTGCGTGAAACATATAGAATTCGTGGAGTGGAACCACTTTATTATTGACATTTTGATTTCATCGTATTACTGTATGTTTTGCTATATATATACTGTATTATACTTATATTATACAATAGCATATCACTCACAATTCATATTATATAAAATCTTCTTAGAACCACTTTTTGCTCTTAAAGTTGTTGTCATAAAAATATAAAAAGAACTTGTTGTTTTTGGTTTTCATGTCAAAAATATGTCATCCATAACGCAATTCTATCATCCAGGTAACATCATAATTGCTGGTCCAGCACAATCATGGAAAACAGGACTAATAATACAGTTAATTCAAAATAGAAATCACCTGTTCGCACCAACTCCTGAGAGAGTGATCTCAGAATCTCTTCCATAAAGGAAATGAGCATAGGGATATATCAATCAATTGTTTTTGTCTCATTCCTTTTTAAGAACCCGCGTGATGGTTCTAGTACACGCTTAGCGGTCCAACAAATGTTCCCGAGACATAGCATGTTTTACAAGTGATTTATAAGGATGCAACAAATATAATGAAGCATTGTTATCTTTTACGGAACTTGGCAAAATCATCACCTAACATCCGTGCATGAATTATACTAGAGCGTACATGACCCTGTTTAACGGAACCGGAAGCATATTTAGTGGCAAAGGCCCTCCAATTAGCATTACTGAATATCCGAAGGGGTACTGTTTTTCGCACACGATTTCACATCGGACCTTGCATTGGCAGAGACCATGAATGTTGTCCTTTACGCTGAATATGATACTGTAATTGAAATAGATTCTGCACGGAATGTTACAATTGATTTTTTTAATGTTCTTCACATCCTATTTAAAACATTTATTAGCGTGGGTAGTTATTTTCCTCAAAAAAATTTTCAAGAATGAGCGGAGAATACTTTGAGCGCTTTGGAAGGCCTCCTTGACCTAAAGTTTTAAGAAATGTCTTGAAAGATTATATATAATTCTACGCTGCAAAGTGTCTGGTCTACCAAATGTGGGAAATTGTGTGTCTTATATTCACCACAGAGATCGTGGGAAAGAATATAAAGATGTTTTAAAGTTGTTAAAAAATATTAATAAAAATGATGTCACTGTACAAAAAAGATATATTGACCTGTTAAAATAACCTTTTTAGATTGAATACAACTTCTTAAAAATCCATATACTTGGTCATTTTCTGCATTAAGCCAATTCTCCTGAAAAGTATCCAGGAAGACACTCATACACATCAAATACACGTATTTCTAAAACGAAATACACCTCTTGTGTTTTGAACATAATAGCCACGCTGAAGCCTGCCTTAGACACTAAAAATTTTGGTTTCCATTTCAAAATACAGCACGTTTTATTTCTAGTTTTGAAAATGAGTTATTTATCAGTGGAAGTTAGGAAAAATGCTGTAAAGCGTAAAACACATACACTTGTACAGACATGTATAGAGTCCAGCATAAAGATAACTTCATATCTCCAAAAACAGAATAAAACGCACTGTTACAAATTTGAACATAGTCGCTATGACTTAGATAATAGTCCTTTTGCCATGTCAATTATATTCAAATTTGTAACTGCGTTTTATTCGGTTTTGAAAACATGTTAAGTTATTTATGATTTGGATTTTGCTGTAGAGACCAATCGTAAACAGACACATTCACTTATGCTCCGGACAGACATTCCACGAGGCCCAGTGCACCATAAAGGTATTAGTTTGTCGTAAAACATGTTCTATGTGGCCACTTTATCAGACGTTTGACAATGAAAAACATATTTAATAGTAAGCCATGGTCGACCCCAGAAGTCCCATACTCCATATTCTAAGACAATCATACTGGTTAGCGGTTGAATATTTTGAAACTAATTTTATGGAAGCCGTTGCTTTTTCGTATTTAGTATTTCAGATTCTAATTGCACGGCTATGACATAATAGCTCCCAATCAGCCCTACAGTATAATGACATTTCTTCTTGAAATTCAAACTCAGAATTTTTCACAGTGCTGTACCTCTCATCGAAAAGAATTTTTTCCTGTTTACTTATATTTTCAAAACCATATTGTTCTGCTAAAAATATAGGGCCTTTATATGGCTGGTTAGCTCGGGTATTTGCCAGGTAGGGAAGTAGCCCTTTACAGTCGAAATTTCAAACATTTCTGAAAAGTTAAGCGTTGGTATAAATGAGAAAAGTTGTTATAAACGTGATTGAATCTTTGAACTGGATTCCTCCAATTTCAATGAAAAATATTTTTCGGCCATTCAAGATTACTAATTAGGTTTTAACTTAACTGAACAACACCGGTATTGAAGAAAAGAAAATCTCATGTCCTTCCATGCAGTTATAGAGGTATCACAATTCTGACGGTCCTAGAGAAGGTTATTGAAAAGATCTGGTTGGCTAGGGCACAACCGACATTAGATGCTCATCAGTCTGGGCTGCAAAGAGGCTTTCGAACAGGAATCTCATGCACAAATGCATCACTCCTTGTTACAGAAGCAATACATGAAGCTATTGAAGATAAGAAACCAATATTGTGTGGACACAATGATTACTGCACAAGATACATCAGATAGACCTAGGCAGCGCACTCTGGAATCCCCGTAACAGTCCTATATCACAAACGGGAAAGACACCCAATGAAATGGGAAAGACACCCAATTGAACTGAACCAAGGCATTAGACAAGGTGGTATTATTTAATTTCATCACCCCATGTCTGTTTGAGATTAATGAGACATGATATGGAGCTAAGATTGGCTGTATTGATGTGGCAGCGTCGACCTGTGCTGATAACGTGTTATACATAACAAACAATCCTCTACAGATGCAGATTCTGCTGAACATAGCAAAAAGCTTCATAACCAAGGATAGATTCCAGCATAACAGAAATAAGTGCTCTAACCTTGGACCCACATGCAGCAAGAAGAGTAAGACTGTGCCAATATTTAAACTATATGGAGAGGATGTTAAAACGCAGAAGAAACTGGGAACTACTAGGCTTGCAAATGGACCTTTCTATTTTAGCTATGCCACGCCCATCACCAGCTAAGCTCTACCCACACCTCGCCATGTTGGGATTGATCGATCCCCAAATGCCCTAGCTATCAATTTCCTGAAAACTATACAGGAAAGCTGTTGACTATTTTGTAACTAATTTGACTGGGTGCTGTTGCTGCCTATGGAGTTTCAAGATTCTTAGCATTAATAATTATGCCTCCACCATATTGATTATTTTCGAGTACGGATAACTCAGAAACGATATCATTAAATCTGTCTGACTGTGGAATGTTGCTTAACATATCACAGGATGATATTAACTGAGTGTCAGACTGAGTATTTAAGTCATCTAATTCCCCGGGTAAAAAATCTTCAATTACACTGCAAGATGGCGCGGCATAAGTATCAAATGAGTCAAGTATTTGAATTTCCCCTGATTGTATGCTCCATAAAACAGAGGCAGTGCGCCTGCGCATCCCATTAGTCACCAACAGTAGAACCAGAGGACATTCCATGAAAATCTTCAAAAAGCGTTCAAGACTGAACATCGGCAAGAACTTCTTCACTCACAGAGTTGTAGACATCTGGAATGACCTACCAGAAGCAGTTATCAGTGCCAGTACCACACAAATATTTGAACGTAGATTGGACAAATACTGGAAGGACCAACCAATCAGATTTAACATAGACACGACACTCACAACTCAAAGCGCATGCGACATAGCAAATATAGTAGAAGACCCAGAGATGACAGAAAAGGGTACATAACCCTACAGTCAGAGGACCTGTAAGTAAACCTGTAAGCATAAAACATCTCGCAATATGATATCCAGCGATGGTAAAGTGTGCTGGCTTTTAAATGACACATAATCTGTCAGTGGATCATTAGACAGTGCCGCATTTCCCGAATGCGACGGAAATATTACAGGCTTGATCGGATGCGTATAAGCAGACTCCCTGCCTAATGCGAACACATCCTCAATGAAATCTATACCGTGTCATACACTTTTAATTCATTAGTAATTTTAAAAAACGAATTTAAATAAAATCATGTTTTATAAACACTATATTAGCTATGGCTGAACGAATAATTTTAAAGTCTTAGACTAAGGTGACATAAATCTTAACATATGTGACGATTTCATTCCCTATAAAATTTGTTTTATATGGAATAAAATCGTCATGTGTTAGGATTTATTTCGGTTCAGTACATTAATGTCCAACGTTTAAGCCTTTACAATTATAAAATATATATAATTTTAACAGTTTTATTTTCAAGCAGTTGACATGAATATCCACCTTTTAAGGTTTTATTTACTTACATGTGGCTGGCTTCATATGTTTGCAAATCAATTCCGGATCGCCTTCGACTAAAGCATACACAGTCTGGTAATAAGCACCAATGTCATTCAGATTATTTTCTGGGGTCATTGTACGCGTCACAGAGGAGTCATGATAGAAAGACGGAACAAAACACGATGCCAGGCTGAATAAGTGTGGTTCACTCCTTAGGGTTGGTTGGGGGGGGAGGGCGGTAGCGGTTGTGGTCGAATGATCTGTGGTAGTTTAATCGGTCTAGTTACACTCCCTCACGCTCACCTCCACCCCACCCCACCCCACCCGCATCATTGTCTTCATGTGGGTAATATGCTACTGTTCTGCGTCACCTTTTAAGCGGGGCCACCCCCCCCCCATCAGCTCCTCATCCCTAACCCTCTTCAGAGTGGGCTTAGTTGGCACCACATACTCACTGTCATCGTCGTTGATCACAATTGGATGGTCTTCGCTTATACCCGCTATCGCATCAGAAAAAAGATTGTGGGACATTGTCACAAATATCTTGAAACTTTTGTGAAAACTGTCTGAAAGCTGTTTTGTGTAAAGTACAAAGACTTATGCCGGTTACGAAAATAATCTAGTTTTTATACTGGAGGCTGTGGAATCTCCTGCCCGTTTGTATATTTGGTAATCCCGCCTAAATCGTTTCTAATATGTTATGTTTCAAGATGCGCACCTCCCTCTATGTTTTACAGTACATATTCATTCACACGCATGCGCATTACAGTTCATTTTTTTGCACGCTGATATTTGTCTTTTCACAGCTGTGGGAACATATGTTCAATTATATGGTTACCGCCAAAACCTGCAGTAATCACTCAGTTAAAACCATGTTTCCATATTTCCATCACCAACACCATCTATATAGCGTGGTGTAAAAATTAATATACATTCTGACATTGAAAGGTGTGTAAAGCTGGTTTATCATGTATTTTCAAAATCTTAGTTGTCGGGTTTCATGGCGAAATTATTGTGTGGGTAAAACAACGGCTGAGGGAGAATCTGATACAAACAAATCTGGTGTAGGCAAATCCGTTCTGGGCAAATCTACTGTATGTAACTCATCTGTTGTAGGCAAATCTGTAGGTGTGGGGGGGGGGTGGGGGAGGGGGGGGGGGGGGGTGTAACTGTTTGTACTGCTACATCATCTGGAACATGCTTGTCATCGAGATATCTAAAGACTGCATAGATATCAACTCTGAATTTTTTCAAAATAATATATGAACAGCTAAAAAGTACTCTCACAGACTTTGCAAAGTTCATATTCATTTTTAATTTTTGGAAGGTGGGAACAAACTCTGGCCAGATGTGTATTTAGCTCTCTCATTGTAATGAAATGATCACAACATGTAACGTCCATTATACTGTTCAGGACTACTATACTAAGTGACATAGAATACGGCTTCTTACATCAAAACTATAAGAAACTATAAAAACTAAAGGTTTCCCACAAGAGGAAGGATATTTTCCCCACACCCCATGGTCTATGGTTAAAGTAACTTATTTTCTAACATGAACTGCTATTAGTTAAGGGTTGGGAACATAAGGTTTTCTACAAGTAATGGAAACAGCATTGTGGGTAAAATATTTCAAACTTGACAATTATTGGAGCAATTACCTAGCTATGGGGGGGGGGGGGGGAAATAAGAAACGTGTGTTTACAAACTTGAGAGTTGTAAACATGATTTCAAGTCTATATTTTGGTCTATGAATGGTTATGTATGTTTTGTAATTTGGTTAATATTAAAGGGGAATTGTCACAACTACGATGTTGAAGGGGAAGTGTCACCACCACATTTTCCTTTAAATTAGAACATGAACTAACATTTTTACAAATGTCTGGTTTTTGACATCTGTTATGGAGCATTTGCAGTGAGAAACAATCATCAGCCATAATGGTGCTAAAATACAAACACATTAAAATGGGTTGGAAATAATCAATCATACTGACAGGGCGCCAATAATGTAAAGACATTAAAATGGGTGGGGAAACCATCAATCATACTGACAGGGCGGCAAAATACAAACACATTAAAATGGGTGGGAAAACAATCAATCATTCTGCCACGGTGCCAAAATACAAACACATTAAAATGGGTGGGGAAACAATCAATCATTCTTACAGGGAGCCAAAATACAAACACATTAAATGAGCAGAAAACAATCAATTATTCTAACAGGGCGCCAAAATACAAACACATTAAAATGGATGGGAAAACAATCAATCATTCTGACAGAGCGCCAAAATGCAAACATAGCTGCAAAAAGAGTCAGAAACAATCAATCATTCTGACTGGGCGCCAAAATACAAACATATTAAAATGGATGGGAAAACAATCAATCATTCTGACAGAGCGCCAAAATGCAAACATAGCTGCAAAAAGAGTCAGAAACAATCAATCATTCTGACTGGGCACCAAAATGCAAACATATTAAAATGGGTGGGGAACCATCAATCATACTGACAGGTCACCAAAATAAAATAAAAAACGTTTTTTTGTAATTTGGTTAATATTAAAGTGGAAGTGTCACAATCAAAATATTTGTATTAAGTCAGATCATGAACTAACATTTTTACAAATTTCTGCTTTTGAAAACTGTTATGGAGCGCTTGCAGTGAGAAACAATCATCAACCATAATGGCGCCAAAATGTATAGGCATTAAAAGAGTGGGAAACAATCAATCATTCTGACAGGGCACCAAAATACAAACACAGCTGCAAAAAGAGCGGGAAACAATCAATCATTCGAACAGGGCACCAAACTCATTGGGAAAAACCCAAAGGTATTTTTAGATTTTTACATAAATTAACAAAAAAGTTTAGTAACATATGGCGCCTACTGCTCCAGCCAATCAAGTCACACCAACCGGTGTACGTAGTCATAAGCCATGACCGGTGTACATAGTCATAACCCAGCTCATTTGCATATTGCCATCTACCAGTGTACATAGTCAGCAGATTCTGACAATCAATCAGAAGTGGCGCCTACCAAGCAGAACATTTCCATATGATTCCGACAGCCACTCATAAGTGGCGCCTACCGAGCAAAGCATTTTCATAAGATTATGACAGCCAATCAGAAATGGCGCCTACCGAGCAGAGCATTTCCATAAGATTCTGACAGCCAATCAGAAGTGGCGTTGACCGGTGTGCCTAGTCAGCAGATTCTGGCAGCCAATCAGACATGAGCATGAAAAATGATTGACAGTTCAATTTTTGTTAGCCCTCAACATCACTTGCTCACAAACAGGTGAAGAGTTCACATAAACTATTTCATTACTAACTTCACCAAATCATTACTGGATATACCAAGACGTGTGTTAATGGAGCTACCACCACTCCTACCCTCTTATGACTTATCACACTATCCTTCTTAGGGTGGGAAGAGTCAAACTCTAGGAGATGGATGGGTTAACACCCAACCATGAATACTGAAAAAGGCTTTCACTAGGCGGCGATTTTAATTGGCTATTAGCCATTTCACATGACACTCCTTATAGAGGTATGAGCCACGCCCCTTGTGAAGGAGCCACGGCTCATTCCCAAATAAGGAGTGTTACGTGATCGTTAACAGCCTTTCAAAATCGGCGCCTACCGAGGGTCTATACTACTCATCACGTGACAAGATTAGAGACCTGCTATTCATAAGCTATGTGTATTATCATTATTATTATTATTATTATTATTATTATTATTATTATTCAAGATGAAAAGGTGTCGCTACACACTTTCTCAATTCGATCTATGATGCCCGGTGACATGTCCATCTTTTACCGTTACCATGGAAGTCTGACCACGCCCCCTTGTTCTGAGACTGTCATCTGGACACTGTTCCAGGCCACAATCCCTGTGTCAGAACACCAGGTAAAGCACGCACGCACGCACACACTCACGCACCCACGCACTTCCTGGTCACAATCCCGGTGTCAGAACATCAGGTAATGTACGCATGCGCATAACATCGAAAGCAACAGCTTTGGGTGACTTAATTTTTATTATATGGAATTAACTAAGTCGTCTTAATCATCATATTATGTCGACATCTGGAATATTATGTCGACATTGAGTGAAAGTGGAAAGTCGATGCAGAAGTGGGAAATAACACGTTTTCGGGTGAGTTACCTCTTATTATCTCTACATAAAGTAGGCCTACTAGAATGCCGCTGCTATTTGCTTAATTATTATTATTATTATTATTATTATTATTATTATTATTATTATTGTTATTATTATTATTATTATTATTATTATTATTATTATTACAGTTGAATCGGTTCCGTCGTGTTCTGAAATCCAATCTGAATGGAACTTCTGAGGTCGATCTGGTTGATGTATTTCGGCCACCACAGGCCCTCAACACTCGCGTAGTTCTCACGAACAGCAAATTAGGCTTAGCATCTACAGGCAGCCTACCAGTCCTCGCCCCAACACGATTAAAGATTATTCTATATCTTAGCTTTCTACACTTAGTTACTAGGCTTAATTAATCATGTCATCAATTTCCTCCTTGCCCCCACCCCTGCCCCACCCCCTTCTGATGATTGCTTTAGCTGCAGGATCTTTAGATGAACCATGACTCTGACCAGTGACAAGCATCTCTTATAAATGACGACGAGGAGGGGTCAGTCAAAATTTCCACTTTATGCTTTTTCTTGAAATCTATACACACAACTGTACATTGTGTAACATGCTCCCTATGACTTTGTTACACTTCTCGCATACCTGGATGTTTTCCCCCGTATAGTCTGGAACCAGTGCTTAAATGTCTATGTAGCAATATTTATAATTATCCAAATGTGTCAAATCCGTTAATCTGTTATGTAAGATTTCAGTTTTTCTTAAATCTCTGTTATTACAAGACTTACACAGGAACTTAATATTCTCTTAAATATTGTGCTAAATTTTATGTTTTATTTTGATTGGCTCTCACGGGTTGGGTGATTTCGAAGGAGTGGGCCTTAATTGCCCATATATGGAGTGTGAAAAATCTTGTACAAACACGGCCACCTTTTAGCACTCCATATATGGGCAATTAAGCCCATTTCCTCTTCCACTTCTTGCTAATCCTGTAAATCCGTTTATATATCCAGAACGTATATCGCTTGTTACACTTACATAGCAACACTACCAATAGTAGAATAAATATAAGATCCGTTACTACTAGTATGAGTCAGAATGCGCCGGAGAAGACTTTCACGCTTAATATATCACCCACCTGTCAATCAAAACAGCATGTTATCGATTACCCCTGTAGCCATGGACGTGCAATCTAATTGGGTGTGTGATAGAGGCACAATTATCGATTAGGTCTGTAGTGTTAGAACCGCACAAATTATAGCCATACCTGTCAATCAAATTATTGATTAGCCCTGTAGCGATGGATGTACAGTTCGATGAATTGAGCAATTGGATGCACAATTATGCAGTATATCAGTAGTAGTGTCGGAATTAAAATGATACCACCTCCGTCAACTGACAGCCATTCGGCAATCCATGGCCATGGAAGGCCGTGGCGAATATAAAACTCCCGTGCGGACCCCACTGTCTGGGAGAACCTCCTCAGGATACCAGCCAGTGGCCGGCCTTTCTCTCTCTCTCTCTCTCTCTCTCTCTCTCTCTCTCTCTCTCTCTCTCTCTCTCTCTCTATTCTGACCAGTATCCTGAGGAGGTTTTTCTATCTGTGTGACATTTCTACCTATCCTACATATCCTACCTATCCTACCCCACATATCTCCTATCCCACACTGTTGCTATTCCAGCCGGCTGGTGTGTGTGTGTGTGTCTGTGGTGCTTTAACCCTGCACTGGGGAGTGTCGCAGTGGGTCTTTATCTAACCTGGTCATATTACCCCGGCCCTAGTGTCTTACCTAGTTTCGAAATTTCAGGTAAGTTCTAGCGAGGTCTTTTGAGCGGATTTGAACCCCAGTCTGCAGCCTGGGAATCCTATGCAATTCAATACTCTATTGATTGACCCACCACAACACCACTAAAATCTCGCCTCTTAGTAATCATATCTCTGAGCATGAGTTGTAAAATTGCTGTTACTGCCCTTATCAGTCCCTCTAGACGTTGACGTCACTTCGAGATAATGCAGTAACAGCAATGAGAACACATAACTTATCACCTATAATTATTAATGCAGACATGGCCGAGGTAGTTGTTGCGGAAGATCCTTCTTTTGTGTTTATTAGCAAACTTAAAATTACAGGTTCAAATCCTACTATTACCATTTGTGGATAACTCGGCCATTTCTGGTCCGATTTTAAAATGGTAAACAGTTTTTAAATTCTCGCTTAATTCCGGTCCTAATCGGTGCCAAGAACGCCGAGAGTGAAGTGATTTCTCGGTACAATATAAGAATACACTCTCACAATACTGACACGTGGATCTGATGCGTGCGCATGCATGTTACGCGTTCTTATGGACTTAGCCATACCTCTCTCATAGGGCTTTATACATGCGTGCATACTATCCTATCCAGGGGCATGCATGCGCACCGCCCATTTAGAGACAGGTACCCGCAGGCATATACACCCCCACAGGTACTGATCGCCAGCACCACACATAATAGGGTCTGAATGCCCATTTAGAGACAGGCATCCACAGGGACATACACCACCAACAGGTACTGATCGCCACACATAATAGGGTCTGAACACCCAGACAGGCATCCACAGGGTTATACACAACCCGCGGTACTGATCGCCACACATAATAGGTCTGAACGCCCAGACAGGCATCCACAGGGTTATACACCACCCACAGTACTGATCGCCACACCTAATAGGGTCTGAACACCCATTTATAGACAGGCATCCACAGAGATATACACCATCCACAGGTACTGATTGCCACACATAATAGGGTCTGAACGCCCAGACAGGCATCCACAGTGATATACACCACCCACAGGTACTGATCGCCACACATAATAGGGTCTGAACGCCCATTTAGAGACAGGCATCCACAGGGATATACACCACATACAGGTACTGATCGCCACACATAATAGGGTCTGAACACCCAGACAGGCATCCACAGGGTTACACAACACCCACAGTACTGATCGCCACACATAATAGGGTCTGAACGCCCATTTAGAGACAGGCATCCACAGGGATATACACCACCTACAGGTACTGATCGCCACTCATAATAGGGTCTGAACACCCAGACAGGCATCCACAGGGTTACACAACACCCACAGTACTGATCGCCACACATAATATGGTCTGAACACCCATTTAGAGACAGGCATCCACAGGGATATACACCATCCACAGGCACTGATCGCCACACATAATAGGGTCTGAACGCCCAGACAGGCATCCACAGGGATATACCCCACCCACAGGTACTGATCTCCACACATGATAGGGTCTGAACGCCCATTTAGAGACAGGCATCCACAGGGATATACACCATGAGTACTGTTGCACAGCTTCGCGCTATTGCAAAGCAATTCGGCCTTAGAGGCTACTCTAAGGCCAAGAAAGCCGACCTGCTCCAGATGATCGGACAGGTCCGTGCCGAGGAGGGGCAGAAGCGACTCTCCCAAGCAATGCAGACTCGAAGGTTTCCAGCGCTTACCAAAGATGATCCTTGGAATCCCCACAAGAAAGTGCAGCGGATCCGTGAGCATCGTCAGTTGGATGAAGAGGTGACTGCTAGCTTGTGAGCCAAGACTAGCGAGGCGGATGGCAGACCATCCACTGGAGAACTTACCTCCCCTATGCAGGATCGCTAAGCGACTGATGAGGGGGCCGAGGTCTGAACCCTTAGCTCAGAGCATGAGGCGACCAGCGTGTCGGCGAAAGGGATACAGCGGATAGAGGACGCCGGTCAGTACGCTGGACATTCTTCAGAGGTCTAGAAGGAGAACTCACAGGCCAGATCATGCAAAAGATCCAGCAGACTGTCCAGAATGCCTTCTACCTCCGCTACACCCCATACCTATGGCATCCATCACATTGAAGACGCTACGGTGATGCTCTTCCACAAGAATGCTCCAGGGAGCCTGTGGCTGAACATGATAGGAGCAGCTCAGGACTGGGTGGCAGCAAGAGAGCAAACCCGCCTCGACACAGACAATATCAATCGACCCAACACCAAGTGGGCTTTCGTTCGATCAATCAACGTTGAGGTCAGGGCTGTCATCAACCACCAACCTCTGCTTGGGACAGGCCCCATCCCAGACTGGCTACGACAGAAAAAGAGTATGACTGCCCTCGACACCTACAGGGACAACATGTGTCTCTGGAGATGCCTAGCACTCCACCGAGGAGCGAGAGCTGATTGAAGTACAGCTCCTGCACGAGAGCTTGCCACACAGTTCTCCGGCAAGACAGTATCTGATGTCCGCAAGACAGTATCTGATGTCCACAAGACCTCGCTGGATCAGCTAGACAAGGTAGAATTCTTCGTCAAGAACGGGATTTGCGTGTATGAGCCAACTGAAGAGGGCACCTGGCACATGATCAGGCAAGCGACTCACTACCGTGACACCATGACCATCAGAGTGTGGGACGACCACGCCTTCTACATCAAGAACATCTCCAAGCTGGCACATACACTAGTCTGCAGTCACCGTCAGCAGAGGTTTACATAGGCATGCAATCTTCAACGCCACGCTATTCTATGTACAGGCGGCAAAACAAAAATCGTGTTTCCTGGCGAGAAGGTTGAGGCGCCACAGTCTGCATATGAGAAAGACTTCTATCTGTCCCAACCATCCAGTTCAGGGGCTACTCGTTGGATCGAGCATGAGTCGAGAAACAGAGGCGTACACATACACCATGTAGAGTGTGGGCACGGTGGCGAGCGTTGGATCGAGGGCGCTCCCGTAGATGGTTTTGATCCAACCACTAACACCGTTTACCAGTTCCATGATGGTCACTGGCACGGGTGTCCACAACACCAGCGAGGTGAGGATGCCAAACAAAGATACCGCAAGACAGTCCTGAGAGAGGAGAAGCTGAGAGCCTCTGGATGCACGCTTGTGGTACAGTGGGAGTGTTGTATAAAACGCTGCCCAAGCGTCCCTAAACGAGTTCGGACTGTCCGATACCCACACTTCATAGTTTACGACATCGAAGCACTCCTAGATGGTATCAAGACTCATCCTACGGAGATTGTCACGATCGAAAGTACTCACATACCTATCTCTGTGTCAGTTGGCTGCTCCTTAGAGGGCGCCACGAGTGAGCCCACTCACCTCTGCAATCCTGACCCCAAAGAACTGATCAGAGAGTTCATGCTGGAGATCCACCGGCGAGCATCTCTAATCCAGACAAGGGTTAGGGCACAGTACATACCGACAGACCTGGACAAGCTCCCAAAGCGACGGCAGCGACTGATCAATGAGTGGTGTGACCAAGTGCCTGTACTCGGGTTCAATCCTGGGCGGTATGACCTGAACATCATCAAGAAGTACTTTGTCGATGAACTGACTGAGAGTACAGGTACAGTGAAAGTTGCCAAGAAGGCTAGTCAGACCATGTTCCTCATACCACCTGAGCTATGGTTTCTCGATGTGCTAAACTACCTCGGCCCAGGAGTCTCGTACGAGGTATGGGTCAAAGCTTACGGGTGTACAGAGCAGAAGAGCTGGCTCCTGTATGAATGGTTTGACACACATGAGAAGCTCAACTATCCAGGGCTTCCTGACTACTCAGCATGGACATCTAAGCTCAAGGGTGGCTACCTCTTGACGCGAACAGAGTGGGAACAGTGTAGGAAGACATTCAGCGAGCATGGAATATGGACAGTCGCCGACTGTCTGCGATACTATAACAACCTGGACGTCAGACCATTCATCAAAGCCTTAGAGCGGATGCGGGAGTTCTACACAGAATGAGAAATAGACATCCTCAAAGACGTGGTGTCTCTCCCAGATGTGTCCCTGTAGTACCTCCTATGTGGAACCACTCAGCACATGCCGGATGTTAGCCTCTATTCACCAGACAAGGAAGCCTATGAGATGCTGAAGGGTGCTGTTGTTGGCGGTCCCAGCATCGTGTTCACCAGATACCACGAGGCTGGTGTGACTCGAATCCGCCAGAATGAGCATGTCTGCCAACGTCTACTCGGCTACGACGCAAAGCTCTGTACCTGTCATCGATCGCCAAAGAGATGCCATGTGGTAAGGAGAAAGTGTGCCATTGGTCCGGTGTCAGTGGGGTAGCTAGCTTTAAGGAGGCTCTCCTAGCAGACAGCTGGTTTGGGTTTGCTCAGGTGGATATAGATAGAGGTTCCCAAGGCGCTGTGGGCAAAGTTAGAGGAAATGCCTCCTCTCTTCTATAACCATGAGATGCTGGATCTAGGACGAACAGGAAGGAAGCGGCCCACCACCCAGAAGCTGGTCGGTGCCCTCTCTGGCAAGAAGCGGCTGCTGTACGCCCCGACACTCAAGTGGTATATAACCCATGGCCTGGAGATCACTGCTGTATACTGCACCATAGACTATGAGCCCAAGCGCCCATTCGAGTGGTTCGTGGAGAATGTTACGGAGGCCCGCCGCTCGGGAGATGTAGATAAGAGCAAAGCGCTCTGGCAGATCTCTCCAAACTCCTCGGCAGCAGTGCCTACGGGAAGCTCATCGAGGCCCTAGAAAGTCATAGCAACACCAGCTTCACGAAGGATGAACGCGGGGTAGACAAGGCACTACGTAGTGCATGGTTCGAAGAGATCGGTGAGTCATACGAGCTCTAGAGTTGCAAGCCGAGAATCACAATTCGAAGGCCCTTCCAGGTGGGGATAGCCGTTTATGAGCTCGCGAAGCTGCGAATGCTGGAGTTCTACTACGACTTCCGCGATCGCTACGTAGCTCGTGACAGCTTTGAGTACCTGCAGATGGAAACTGACTCCGTGTATATCGCAATAGCAGGCTCCAACCTCGATGACGTCATTCGCAAGGGGGGCAACAGTGTCCTCTGAACCGAGGTGTGCCTCGCCCAAGTGAGCAAGATCGCCTAGCTCTGCTTTCTATGTCTGTGAGTGACAGAGTCATAGTCATATATATATATATAAATAAATATATATATATATATATATATATATATATATATATATATATATATATATATAGGCGGCTTAAACCTACTAGTCATACCCTCAGTAAAATAGTTGGGCATAGGAGGACCACGCAGTCGGCCAAGTGAATAGGTAGCAGTGATCAGGGTACTGGCCCTCTGCAGGGGCATGCCTAGTGGCTGGTCCACCATTCTCGGGCGGAGGCGATCCTCAGTTTGCATGCTCTACTATGGGCTAGACACTCCAGCACGCCATGCCTCATATGCTGCAGGGGTCTCGTGATCCATCTCTCACTATTTAGAGGGGCTAAACGTAGGCGACGATGATGTCAGCCATTGCACTCATTGCTAGCCCTAGAACTGCGGCCTCCATTAGTGTAACACGTTCACTCATGATCTTGGCGGCAACAGTGTAGAAGACACCACTGAGGACGATCTTTGGGATGGGGTGAGATATTCCGAGACAGTGCCCGGCCACCCCACTCACAACTGTAGCGAGGACAGCCACAGTGGCGGCAGGAAGAACCTCATTTCCCCCTGTCATCTTCACCATGGCCACATTCACCGCCACGTTACTGGCGACATGTACTGCCAGATGTTTTGCTTTGGTCAGTAACTTCTGTGTCTTGGTTCACAGCAGGTTCTCCACCTTCTGAAGACTCGCCTGGCTCTCGGGCAGTTGCTTCATGATCTGTACCATTGATGTCATTGTTTAAGCACTGAGTATACAATGTGGTTAAACATCTGCGTCCCCTGTCGAGAGAGCTAATAAGATCTTCCCAGTCTGCGTCTGCCGGGTTGGTACTCAGGAATATTCATCTCTCTATTGAGACATCTTAAACATGTCCGGGCTCACGCTATGCGAGAAGTACTATGATGTCTTACGGAGGGAGTTGAAGGACTACAAGAAGAAGACACCAGATGAGCTCACTCAGCTCTCCGGTGATGAGCTGGCAGAGGAGCTGACAGCTGTGAAGCTCTTTCTATGATTTGGCAAGTGACAGATCTGCTTCCTCAAATACCTTATTATGGGAGGGAGTATCGTCGAGCAGCTCGTGCGAGCTAACGGTTTCTACAAGGATTGGGAGTATCTGTAAGATGTGTTCCAGCAGTTGCAGGCCTCACTTGACTCAGAGCTGAACATGGCTCTGCAATACTACAAGCTGGAAAAAGGATGCGCTGCCGAACCCTCCAGCCCTTGGATGTGCATGTTGGCAGCGGGTAAAGGGCCTGTACGGCATGCCAAGCTGGTTCAGTGTCTCACCGTGGTCCCCACTGCTACTGTCGAGAGTCAGGATAGGCTTATAGCCGATTTGCTAATGGCGGGGTAGGCTGATCCCGAGCGCCACGATAGCTAGGCCTGACACCACACATAGAGCTACCACGGGAAGTGGTGTCATGTCGACTGGCTGCAGTGTCGGGGCACCTGGAGCTGCCGTGTCGACTGGCTGTAGTGTCAGGGTTGGAACGACGATGGCAGTGTTGAAGCCGAGGTGGACACCGGGGGAACTCCCCTCGACTATCATGTTGTTATAGCCCCTGACTTGGAGGTCCTCGATGTTCACGATCATGTTGCTCGGAATCAACCGTAGTTGTGGCGAAATAGCAAAGTCAAGTTTGCGACGGGCCTTTTGCAACCCCTGCTGGAACTTAGCAATAAGACTACTGGGGTCTACCACGATGATCATATCCTCAACGAGACTGATGAACATGGCCTGGACCTCGGCTCCGCTGACACCATCTATGGAATGATGCAGCTGGGTCTGTGCCATAAGGAGGCAGTAGCCCAGTGCTTCCAGGGACTGGTTGATCCGAACGATCCCTGCTGGTTTGAGGCCTGAGGTGGTGAGTGGTACAAAGTACTTCCACACATCTGGTAAGTCATGCCGCAAGCCAGTGATGTGCATATTTTGCACCAGCGCTCCAGGTTCGGAGTCTTTATCGAACAAGAATGTTGCTGTCTTCCGATGGCCTACTCATCGGTGGGGGGCTGGGGGAGTTGATAGCGGAATCCTGAGTAGTCACGTCTCGGATCATGGTACATAACCCCTAAACCGCTGTTGTCACCACCATGCCACCGATAGTCTGGGTGACCGCTGAACTCTCTCTGTAGTCTGCTGGCCGCTGAGATGCTATGACTGTTGAGCTGTGGGTCGAAGGTGTTTGTATCAGGGAGGCTTGCACCCTGCTCATGGAGGATTCGTCGCACCATGAAGTACACGTGGAATCTGAGACAGCGGGCGATGAGCACAGCTTCAGGAGTACCAGAATAGGCGTGAAGCAGGGTGGAACTTACTCCACATACTGCCGCGGCACACCACATGGCAAAGTTCAGCTGCTGATTCCAGTATGAGAGGCTTGGAACAGCCATCCAAGTATGAGCTCGCTTCGCATCCTTGATGGTGATGGGGCGGTTGGTCAGCAGTTGTGGTTTGATGGAGAAGCTGGTTCGGGACCGTCCATCCACTGTGATGGAGAACGGTGTTAGCTCTCGAATATCATCCAGTAGACCTTTCAGGCCAGTCAAGGGTGTACCCAGGAGGGGCGGTTGGCTCCAGATGACTGTCGTGAGGTTCAGTGGGACGGCCATCTATACTGGTGTTCCTAAAGCTACTGTACAGGCAGCACACTATTTGTAGTTGTCTTGACTCCAGAGACCAACGTGGCGACCTCGCTGTAACATCTCGTTTTTTAACTCCTCCATATCAACCCGCCCGCTGGAGCCTTTGAGGTATTGCTGTCGCACTTTAGGTTTCTCCGTGCAGTACAGGGCTTGGACCTTCAATATATGGTGGTACTCTTCATCGGTGACCTGGCCATCATCGAGAGCTTTGCTGACAGACTCGTCGATAGTCCATATCATATTCTGTGCCAGTGCCACATACTTAACATGCTTCTCCAGCCTCCTTGTGATCTGCCGCTGCCCCAACCCCAAGCCTGTGGCCAAGACAGTGGCGGCTAGTATCACGCCACCCAGCGGGATGGCGACGATGGCCCCACCCCTGTAGCGAGAGTGGCCACAGCTGCCACCCCAGCACTGGCTCCAATCACTCCCGCAGCAGTGGTTGTACACGCGAAGACGTTGTAGGCTGTCTTATATCGCCTGCGTGTTCTGCTGTACTTTTCTGCCTCATGGCCGAGATTCTGTCTGATGGTATCTATCTGCTGGAGTCGCCAGCCATGGATGGTACCAACCTTGTCAGCCGTCAGGGAGCGGTATATTTCCGGTTGCTTCTGCCACTCTGATTTTGCCATAGTATACCTGGAGATTAAACCTGCATCACCTGCAGAATCTGCTCATGAGTCCTAGAAGGGTACATTTTGGAGAGTCTGGCGAACCGTGCCAGCTTGCTGGTTTCGAGATAGACATCTCTTAGACAGAGGTCATCCAGCATTATGTCGGGTGCCAATAGCTTTATGAGGCATGACATCTGGAACTTCACTTTATGACCAAGATAGTAGGTCCGCCGCTGGATGGCTTTCTTGGTCTTACACTTCTGTGCCATCTCCTCTTCCCACTGTATGACATCTGTCTCATCCTCGTCTGTGAAGACACCTGGCTCATCGTCGTATGTGAAGACATCTGGCTCATCGGCATATGTGAATACATCATCCCGCTTACTCTCTGGCTCATCCTCGTCCGTGGTCTCCGCTGCATCGTCTGCGGTCTCCGCTACATCTGGCTCATCGTCCTGCTTACTCTCCTCCAGGAGGGCCTGCTAGTATCGGAAACCTTCACTGTTCCTTCGCCTCCTTGCAATGCTCACATTCTGTTGATACCAGCTCTCCCGCTGTAGTCGCTCTCCTTCTTGTTGCAGTGCGAGCATCTGTTCGTCTAAGGCATTTATCTGTGCAGGGGTCATGAAGGGGCAACCCTGTAGCTGGCTCTTCATCATCTCGGCAAAGGTTAGATATTCCTGGTGTGATATCATGTTGTCGTCAGGTCAATGAGTAATAAGAGTGTAAACTCTAAATGGGCGTCCAATATCCCATCCGTGCTGGCATATATGTTAATGGAGGGGCTGTCAAACAAGTGATTTACAGGTGTGAACAGGCTAGGACTGATAGCTTTCCATAGGTTGCTGTTGGCACCTGGGAGACACTCTATCACGTACCGGCCGACATCTACCAGTGAGCTGCTATGTGCACTGCCCGGAGGTTGATGTAGCACATCGGTATGTATGTATGTTGTGCCCTGTTGGGGCATCTCGAAGAGGACCCATTCTACACGGTACTGTACCACCCGTCTACCCTCTAGAGAGGGTCAGATTACGTTCTCACCACTGGAGAGCAGCAGTCCGACAATCGGCATGGTTATATGTCTTGTTTAACCCGCTCCTATAGCGTGCTATGGAACCCATATTTGCTCACTCGACTGGTCTTGCTGACCTGGCAGATGTGTACGCAATTGATGCTGCCAAGGTAGAAGAGAGCAATGGCAAGTCATTTGTCCTACTGTACGAAGCAAGCTCAAAGGCATTCTCCCTCCACCCCAGTGGTGGTGATGGGGTGGAGCTGCTCACAGACCTCAAGGATGTGACGAAGGAGCACCTGGGTCGCAACATAGATGGCCACAAGATCGTGTTTCGGTACGATTTCCCGAAGAGGAAGTACATCCTCGAGCCATTGATTGAGCTCTCGGATACAGAGGTGGCAGACATCAACACCCTAAATAACGACCTCAGCTTTCATCTAGTCAAACCCTATTCGAGTGGTGCCCCGCCGATGGCTCTTGATGGCCTGCTATTGACCCTGGCAAAAAACCTGTAGTTCATATTTGAGAAGAATGATGTGTGGTACCGCGCTGGACCTGGGGGTGACTGGCAAACATAGTTGCCCCTATATAGTCCTCCCGCAGTCATTGACAGAGGTTACTCCCCTCTCCACTGTTGTGAAAAATGATTGGATAGTTCGAAAGCTCTATAATCTGGGATCATCCTTCCTCACCTACATAGGTGAAGGTGTCTCCCTGACGAGGGTGGGTCACCAGATCGGAGTTACAGGTGATAAGCTCCTGCTGCGTCGTCCATTCGATGGACCAGAAGAAGCTGTTAACCTCCAGGAGGGCACCCTATGGGTAGATGGTGTGTCACATGTCTCCAAAGTCAAGGGTGCTGTTAAACTACTTCAGTGAGTCGGACTCACTAGCCCACAAATGACTCATATAGTCCTAGAGCTACGTTTCTTAGCCGGTGGCAGAGTGAAGCAGCTAGCCCCTGCCCCTGAGGGGATGAAGATCCCTATCGATCCGGATGGAATAGGGCTCGATCTGGCACAGATATTTCTCGAGGGGTTCACTCTGTTCAGTTTAACTCTTCATATATAGCCATGATTTTCATCATACTGCTCGTGCTGGCGTCTACAGTAGTGGCACAGGGCGCTGAGACTGCCATGATATTGGATGCCAAGGGGGCCCACTTCCGGGATGACCCCCAGTACAATACTTGGGTCGACCGCTTGCGGAGAAACATTTATGACCGCTTTCACCCATGCGAAGAGATCAAGTCTGTCTGCCACTTCTATGGGGTGGAGAGGGTAGGCCGTGGTTGTCTGCTGGAGACCCCTGCTCAGCACCAGATTCTCTGCATAACATGTGAACATGCCAGAGTCTGCCGTGGTTCACATGCTAATCACTTTAGCCTCCTCCCAGGTGAGCGTTGTCAAGTTGGATGGAAGCCCCTATGGGTGGTCCCATTATGCTGATGCGACTCTGGCAGAGACTACGTGTTTGTCTGAGCCTACACAGAATAGAGGCCGGCCCTGTGGTTGATGGCGATCAGTGGTGTATATCACTGTGGAGGCTTGTCTCTAAATGGGCATTCAGACCCTGGTAGTAGTAGTGTGATACTACCTCCCTGGCAGCCGTTCGGCGATCTGTGGTGGCCCCTGCAACCTATGCCCCAGGGATTGAGAGGGCAGTGGTATCATTTGCCCAGTAGTAGTGTCGGAATTAAAATGATACAACCTCCCTCAACTGGCCGGATTGTGCATCCATCACTCAGGGGTAATCGATAATGTATGCACATCTATCTCTACAACCTTTATTGGTAATTGTGCATCCATCGCACAACCACTCGGCTTGCGCATCCATCGCTACAGGGGTAATCAATAATTTGATTGACAGGCATGCTTATAATTTATGTGTCTATTGCTACAGATCTAGTACTAGTGTCGGAATTAAAATGATACTACCTCCCTCAACTGGCCGCCGTTCGGCGATCCATGGCCCCCACCGCCCTCTCAATCCCTGGGGCCTCCATCTAGAGGCATACCAACCACCTGTCTCAACAACCCTGGGCCTCCATCTAGAGGCATACACCAACCACATATCTCACCAACCTATGCGCCAGGGATTGAGAGGGCGGTGGGGGCCACGGATCGCCGAACGGCGGCCAGTTGAGGGAGGTAGTATCATTTTAATTCCAACACTACTACTAGATCTGTAGCAATAGACACATAAATTATAAGCATACCTGTCAATCAAATTATTTATTACCCCTGTAGCGATGGATGCGCAATCCGAGTGGTTGTGCGATGGATGCACAATTACCAATGAAGGTTGTAGAGATAGATGTGCATAAATTATCGATTACCCCTAAGTGATGGATGCACAATCTGATTGGCTGCGCGATTGATGCACAATTATCGATTTTGGTTGTGTTGATAGATACGCATACATTATCAATTATCCCTGTAGCAATGGACACACAATCTGATTGGCTGAGCGATGAATGCACAATTATCGATTAGGGCTGTAGCGATAGATGCATTTCAAATCATTGAAGCGAGGCGTCATGTATTTGGCCATGCTATTAATCTGTCCAAATCAGACTGTAGTTTCACATGGTCTTGCTCTGAAGAGATATGGGTATAACCCTTGGTGTCGTCTGCGAATATTTGAGCTATGCTGCTGATAGTTTCCGGTAATTGATAATGCAGACAAATAGAATGGGACCAGGGAGACTTCCTTGGGGAATGTCACTCAGTACATGTGCCCATTCTGATGCTGTTCCATTTTTCACTACTTGTTGCCGTCTGTTTCTCAAAAAGCCGTTGATCCAGTTCAAAGTCTGTGCATTGATTCGATACCCTTTCAGTTTACCTAGTAGGCCCTGATGTGGCACATAATCAAAAGCTTTCACAAAATCCAGGTAAACTATCAATTGGTAATTTCGTATACCTTCGTGCAGTCAGCGGGGCCACTCTTCAAGGACGGTAAGAAGGTTAGTTGTAGTTGACCTACCATTCACAAAGCCATGCTGAAGGTCTGGTAGGAGTTTGTTTCTAACCTGTCTGCTATCACTTATTAGCGTTTCCATCACTTTACACACTATACTAGTTAGGCTTACTGGACGATAGTTTCCTGCGTGGCATGTGACGTCATGTCATTGAGGTGCCTTCACATATCTTATGACATTTTCAACAATCGTTTATTATTTTATTTTAAAACCTGATTTAGGGTGATGCGCCATACATATTGTCCTGGCTCATGACCCACTAAATTTTTCAGGTGGTCAGTTTAAGATGTTGTCCCATAAGACCTGGGACCTTCCTTTGGAGAAAGTCTGTGATAGGGCTTAACCAATGAGCATACTATTTTGACAGCGTGGGTAGAGTAGTGGGAAATTTAACAGCCGCTAGCGAGCTCTCGTTTGAGACGCGAGTCTAGGTTTCACAATCAGCAGCGCTGGCTACAGTTTTTGGTCGTGCAAAAACATGCTAGACTCACTGAAATAACCCTGTATTTCGGGCCCGTAAATTCCTGTCGCATGAACGCTGTTTCTATCAACGTTTTATTGGATGTGGTAGGTGCTAGGCTAGCCAATATGGACCGGATTGTATTATCTCAATGGCGCTTCGTTGAAACAAGTGATCTGGGGTTTTCTTTAACCCTCGCCTTCGACGGTGACTAGTACCCTTACTAGTCACGAATCTTTTGCTCCCCCACTGAACTATCTATCTTGGGGTCCAGAGTTTTGACGCTAAGAACTCTCCTGCCTAGCCAGACAATCTATCACTTATCATCCCACATTCCTGCTTATCGCTTGACGCCCATGTCACCGACTATGATCACTTAAGCAATCTGACCATTTACGTAATCTGACCATCTATGCCATCTGACCACCTTGGGTCATGATTCAATTTCTTAACTATCTTCATTTCCGGACCACCCTTGGTTCTGATCGATACTTACATCGTTACGTGATATACCATTGTGTGATCGCTATGAACTGATCATTAAGTTCTCTTCCTCGGGCCACTCACTTCTTGTCACGTCACGTGACTACCTCGCCGATGCCGCGATATTAATAAGCTGAACATTATCACATTCTAATTTGCTGCTCGATTACCGTTTTCGTCACGTGACCTCACTTACCTGTATCATCATGAACTCTTGTACTGACATTATTATCACTGTCAGTTAACATCATCGTCAAGCCCTGATGTATCATCATGATCAGTCTGTGTCAATTCTTATTATGATTTACTGATTATCGACGTTTCGACTAATCATCTATCTGGACTAAGCCTGGCTAATATCTTCTTGATCTAGTGATTCGACTGTGCCAGTTTGCAGCTATCTCTCCTGTCTGATCTGCTAGCGTCTTACGTCAGGCAACATTGTGACATCAGTTTTCCACTATGGTTTCTGGGTAATGGTGTGACGTCTGCACGATCATCCCAGTGTGTTCATCTCCTGGTTCTAAGTTATATCTCCAGTGCCTCCCCTTTTCAATTTTAGGACTCGTCCTAAATGATAGTTTTGTTTTATTAGTATTCTTTATCACTGTAAATTCGTCTACTCCAGGTCAATCAGACAAGATGACAATCTTATATTTATGTCTCCATGCCTTTATACTTATCCTGCTTCTTACTCTCCCTCAAGTGCCACCTGAACCTTTCGGTGAGATTTATTCTGAAGAATAACTTTCTTGCATTTCAAACTTCTATACGTAAGAATTAATAATCCGCCATATTTAAATTAATATTATTTATATTTATAATATTATTGTCTAAGTATTTCATCTTATATGTATATTCATACTACGGTTACTGCTTATATATATATATATATATATATATATATATATATATATATATATATATATATATATATATATATATATATATATATATATATATATATATATATATATATATATATATACACTTTGATCCGCCAATTGTCTTTTCCTTCAAATCGCTGTGAAGCCGAATCGTCTATTTGCTTAGCATCAATCCTCTACGCTGCTTGTTGCTAAGTAATGAGCAACATAGTTGGTTAATTTGAGTCATAGCCTCTTCTGTTCATTGTGTTTAATGGAGCGGGTTCTTTATGGAATAAAAGGGTTAATTCTTAAGCATTCTTCTAGTGCTCGTAGCTATTCATATTGTTTGCGAAATTCATTGTTTTTTAAGTTCATTTGAATTTGTTAAAATTTGATATTTAATCCACAATCATATACTGCACTATTTGGTGGCTTTTGTGTGAAATATAACAAACACCGTTACCTGTACATATATATTATCTATATAATTAGGTACCTGCACTGTGTACCGTTTTCTCTGAGCTTGATGCGTCGAATGCTTTACTGTTTTGGTATGTTCTCATTATGTCATTAATTTCAACAATAACACTTTCATTCCCTTGTGCTTGCCGAATTTTTTATTCCATATAACTCCAGGATTAATTCAGACATTATCCAGTTGCTCTTTTGTGTTCAAGATAATTTCATTTACCGTTTACCGATCTTATGCAATCAATCAATTTAATTGGGGATTAAATTGGAAATATACAGTTAGAATTTCTTTTACAATTCATTCAGTACATACCTATCTGACTATATGCATCTAGATTTTGCGTGCCTGACTGTTTTGTCTTTATATGAAATAAAACATTTTTAGTTTTGATCAAATCAAAATTTCTTGGTTGAGTTTCAATTATTCTATAAGTTTCAACCCTTGACCTTATTATACTGAACTGGTTACTTTGACCTGAATCTCGGTATTGATTTTCCCCTCCAGTCATTCCAGTCATTAATCTTCAAATATTAGACTCGCTTGAACATTATATTTTAGAATCGGTTATTGTTCGTATCGCAGAATAATATGTCATCCACAGGCAACCAGCATGGCCGTAGATGAATGAGTATTTTCTTCTGCTTCTCCAGCAACAGCTATTTCAACCGTATTCTGCGCAAAGTCGTAAGACTTATATTAAACAGATTGCTATTAAAAATCTCAGCCAATCCCTCTAGAGTGCTCTTGTGCAGGTTCAACACAGATCCTTCGAGCAACTTTAGGATTGAGAAGCTGGGTCAACATTATTGTGGCCTGCCATTTTCTCCAGAGTCGACAGAATTGTGGGTGATCACTTTAAGTCACTGTAATTCACATCAAATCACATGTGATCACTGGTTGTCATAGTTTGGCGTTTTGGGTACTGCCACATTCCCCAGAGTGGCTTGATTTATTGTCGTATAGAAGCAGTTTATTAGTTTGAATTTCCTCGTTGACTGCGACTATCCTGCAATTATCGTGCACACGACTTGCAACTTGTCCAAATATACGTACCTGTGAGCGGCCATTTTATGTTACACCTGCTTTATTTTTTTACTTTTTTGAAGATTAGTGTCACGTGCACTTCGTTTCAGCTTTGCGGACAAATACCTAGCTGTTGTGATTTATTGAAGATGAGACAGAGCGGTATGCATATCGCATGTGCTAGCTCCACTAACACTCGTGGGTGGAGCCCATCTGGACCTGGTAATTTGGAGGTGTTTAGTTTGTGTAAAATATTCCGCACTGTTGGCTAAATTATCAAGTGGGAGAAATCAGGCTTGTTAGTTATATCCTCACTAATAAATACACCACTGAAAGATTGGTTTAAAACTTGAGCCTTCTTCTTATCTGTAGATACAATGACACATTCCTCATTCCCAAGTTCATCCATGCGATTTCTTGTCTTTAGTTAGCTGCGTGCATATGTGTAGAAAATCTTTACGTTGCTTTTCACTATTTTACTTCCTCTGCTACCGTCTTTTCAAACTGCTCGATAGCTTGTCCACTTGCCCATTTGGTTTGGTTTCTTGCTTTGACATATGTCATCTAATCACGCCATTATCTAGTCTGCTTGTACTTGTGAAAGACCTTATTTTCTTTCTACCTTCTCTACTGATTGTGCTTTTATTCATTTGGTCTTCACTCTCCTTAATCCCGACAATGATTGTGGTATTTATTGACTTCGCACTGGCCTCATTTATTATATTAACGAAAAGCACCCAACTTACTTCAACATTTAAATCCCTTAGATCACCAGGCCAGTTGTAACTGTTCATTAATTCCTGCAGCTTGGGGTAGTCCCCTTTGTCATATTTATACCGGTCTATGTGATTTTCCAGATAATCTGCATAGCAGACACATTTAAAGCAGAGCGTGACATGATGGCTTTTTTCCAAGGGCTATGTCATACACAGTGTCTGTTACCATGCCCTCTTCATTTGTAAAGAGCAGATCGAGAACATTTGGTCTTTGGTCATCACTGAAATGCGTTGGCATGGTTATATGCTGGAACAGGGTAAACATCACGGATAGCCTCTAAGAATAATGTGGCATGGTAATTGGGTCACTTCGGGATAATTTAGGTCCCCTGTGAGCGGTAGATGTAAAAACCTTTTTCTGCTGTTATGTGTCTCAGTGCATTGTCAGTTCCACGTTATTTCTAGCTGGACTATTTGGTGATCTTTATGTACATCCGATCAACAAATAGTCCCTGTTGTTTAACCTTACCTCACACCGTTCACTGTCATCATATGTACATATTTCATTCACTTTACAAGGGACTGCTTTTAAGGCTATCTTAGTGTAGATAGCTCCAGCCCTGCGTGCTACTTCCAGATTTTTCATACAATCATATCCATCCATCTATAGTTCTGACAGCTGAAGCGGCTTTTTTGTTGCTATATTGAATTTTCTGTCTGTGCAATGTCTTTACTTGTGGGCTTTATTCCCGGTTTTGCTTTATTCATTAGAGCGTTTACAACCGCACCCCACCCCCACCACCTTCGGACTATCCACTCAGCCGTTTCTCCTTTATCTGCCGCCTCTTGTGCACATGCATCCTTATCAGTAATTAGTCTTTGTTCTATTAGTCCAGGAGCTAAAGCTAGGTCAGAATCGTGACGTAGCACACCCAGTATTCGGAAGGTCTGACACTTGCTGTGGCTTGGGGGACATGTCCCACACATTTTAAGCCCTGTTGTACAAACAAATTGTGGTAGCACTAATTAGTTATCCTGATTTCTTTGCATAGGGGGTCTAGGCTTTGGCTGTATCCACAGTGCACAACGATATAAGCATGATCGTGTCATAACTCAAAGTAATATCGTATTAGATTCACCATATATGATATTTAGACGGATATCGACCTAACATATATCCAACATACATTTTGCATGCATATACCAAAGGCGAGGGTGAAATGTGAAGGTTATATTTTATGTATGTATACTAACTCCATCATAGAATCTGTATATCCAGCTGTACCACTGTTGACAAAGCACCCAGGTAATTCTTGAATGGAAATCATTCCGTAAGTCGCTCACACCATCCATTCAATCAAGTGTGGACAGATATGGCCTTAGAGCAATCGATTAATTTGGATTCCAAAAAGCGAGGTGGTATTATTGGAATAACACAAAAGCCAGGAGCTCTGGAGAGGTGGTTTTTAACTAGCCACGAGAGGGCAGCCATAGCAACGGTCACAAAGCAAATGTGTGGGTTACAAGATAGTCACATGTTTGGAGTACATAAGGAAATGGGGACTAATCGAATGAACAGGGATGAAACCGATGTGCAGAAGATACTTTCGATGTTCTCATCAGATATAATGACCAATCCCTTTAATATTGCGGAAAACGACGACAGCGAGTGTCTTCCGCTTGTAAACATTGCAACTGGCGTGGTATTGCCTAGTGAAATCGCCAAGAGACTTGTTTCCGCCTGTGACATTGGTAAGGAGATTATGGACAATTTTGTTCAGGAGCGGCTGGACACTAACACGAGAAGCTTTTGGGACACGTTGCCACACTTAAAACTTAAAACATTTGCCAGCCTGGCACAGAAGAAAAAATTCAAAACAAATGATGAAAAAATTCACAATGTGAGATCTGACCGCGAACTATTTGGTCGATTAATTATTGCCGCAAGGTCCAGAGATGTTGATTTAAAACTAGTGATGACGTATGAACTGTCTGCTGTTCCACTATCATTGTTACATACGGATGGGACTCTAAGAAAGAATGGGAAAAGTGTTTTGTTAAGTGAACTAGAAAAGGAAGTAAATGTTGATGGACGGCTTCCACCTGTTGACAAGACAGGCGCAACAGCTTATGTAGTAGATGGCATGGCAATTGTGCAAATGGTTAAAACTGGAGGTACGTCTACATTTGGAGAATTGGCTGATAAATACTGGCACATCTTTACAGTTCCACTGAATCAAGAAGACTGCAACAGAGTAGATATAGTTTTTGACAGATATGATAGACTGGAATCTCTCAAAGCGGAAGAGTGGCTAAAACGTGGGTCATCAACAGCATTGGAAGTAAAGATTGCTGGAGAAAATACTACAGTTCCAAAGCAATGGGCCAAGTACATCAGCAATCCAAGCAACAAAAGTAACCTGGTTGCATTTCTCAGCAAGCGGTGGCGTGATACTGGTCCAAATATGCTATCTGCCGACAATTGCGTCATTCTTGCTGGTGGCTTTAACGATGGAATGGATGTTGTTGTCATTTCAGCGAACAATTCGTCGTATTTGGAAGAACTTCGATCAGATCACGAGGAAGCAGATACGCGTATGATGTTGCACGCGCTACACGCTTCAAAAGACCACATGCGTGTTGTTATACAGTCTCCTGATACAGACATGGCAGTACTTAGTATATATACGTATCGTTCGCTTCACTGTTCTGAACTATGGTTCCGTACGGGCACAAAGGACAAATTGCGATACATACCAATACATACAGTTGCTCAAGTACTGGGCCCAGCTATCTGTCTGTCTTTGCCTGGGTTTCATTCTCTTACTGGTTGTGATAGCACTAGTGCATTATTTGGAGTCGCTAAGAGAAAATCATTCAATCTCTTAAAGTCATCTGAATGTCATCAGCTTAGCTTAGCCCAACTCGGGGAACATGTTGACTTATCACCGAATACTGCAATTCTATGTGAGAAATTTGTCTGTGAGTTGTATACCACCAGGGATGTGGGAAAGACAGCTGATGAAACCCGTTATTGGCTCTTTTGTCAAAAGAGACAAAGAAATGAAAATCGTCCACCTACATCGAATAGTCTAAAGCATCACAAAGAAAGGGCCAATTTTCAAGCTCTTGTTTGGAGACGTTCATTGCAAGCTGTTCAGAATCTTCCATCTCCAAATGGACATGGCTGGAGTATAGTGGATGGTCTACTCAAGCCTGTTCTAATGTCAAAGGATCCTGCTCCATTTGGATTAATTGAACTCACATCATGTAGATGTCAAAAGTCTGCCTGCAAAAGAACAGATCTCTGTCAATGCAAGGCTAACAATCTACTCTGCACTGAAGCATGCCTTTGTATGGGAGGTGAAATGTGTGACAATGTTCAGCATACAATTGTCGAAGATGACTCTGACACGGATGAGTAACATTCTCTCATTTGCTCACGTGATAAATATGTCCTGCCAGCTTGTGTAGACATGCACTGCATGTCAGTTAAAAGTTTAATTATGAAAAATGTAGAAAACATGGGCATTGTTGTAGCTAAGGTATTGCTAGTCACAAGAAGACCTAAGTGCCCCAATATGTACAAAGCAACATACGGGTGTCTTAAACGAGGTAGATTATGTATAAATCTGCGATATACGATCACTCCTTTCCATTTTGGTTAAGATTGTATTGATATAACATGCTCTTAAGTTTGTGAAAAATTTACCATTGTGAAAATTGTCTGAAAACTACATTCAACACCTATTGTAAATGGGCTTCTCACGGGTTAGTGATACCACAATTTTCTTGTACAACACGGCTCAGAATATACCCAAGACATCGGTCTAGCATAATATAGAGACAAACCTTCTGAATACTGGGTGTGCTACGAAACCATTCTTCTAGACCCCTTTTGAAAATTGGCCCCCGGACTATATCCTCCCTCTCTCTCTCTCTCTCTCCATGGAGGCTATATCCCTTTTGATCTAGATGTTTTTATGTGCATCATCACTACAAATTGCTAGTTTTTTTGCTAGGCCAAGCACTTTATTGTGGCCATCCTCTGGTGCCATCGTCACTCTCAGGGGCCTTGCTGACTCGCTCTTTTTGCCTAACCTAACCACCTTTCAAATTCAACTCTAGCCTCTAATATTTTCCTCATACCGTTTTGTTATAAGGTTCTCATCATATGTGCTATCCTCTGGTCAGTTGTGTTGCTTTCACTTTCTGGGAGGTTATAAATAACTAGGGGTTTCTTTCTAATTTCTCTCATATTTCCTTAGTGCTCTGCTACACTGAGGATAACTGCTGATTCAAGGTCGTTATTGATTTGGGATTGTTTTTCTTTGAGAGCAGTCATGTATTTCGGGACCACGTCGATGGCCTGCTCCAATAACTGTAATCATCCCTCAAGTTGTGTTCTCAGTGCATCCATATGCATTTTACGTGTCTCCTCTATGAGGTTATCAGTCTTAATGGCGATCATGGCCGACTCATTGGAATTCATACAATACCAATTAATCGTTAAAGCATCACTGGATAAGACTTCATACTCCTTGTCTGAGAGACCAGAACACGCAATTCACAGCCATTTCTCACATCTTTCACACTCAATGAGCCCGTTATTTTCGGACGTGATTTTATGCAGCCATTTGTTACATTTCAGAGATTCGCCGGCGTCCTGTTGATTGCTCGCCATTGTCTTACCGCTTTTAGCTGTTGGTGTGTCACCCAGTTTTCTGCCATCCCTACGAAGTTTGCTTCCTGAACCACTGTTTTGTGTGCGGTAGTAAAGAACAGAAACGGAAATTGGCATGGGTGCAACACCATTTTGTTATGATTGGCACAGATTCTATGCCTCGTCAAGTGCTTCGAAAAGTTTGGCAACTAGAGAAATTAAGACAAGAATATGGGACTAGAGAGTTGGGTCCAAGGGACGTCTTGTGAGCTTTGGAACACAATTCAAGTTCCTTTCTTTCTGCAGATAAGAATTGTCACGGGAGTCCATGTATGGGAATGTTTCCATGGCAAACAATCACAGGTGGGTATAATTTACACCTCGTCTCTGTCTGGATTACATAAACTCTTACGAAGAAGACTAGCGTGGACGCCACACCTTGTCTTCAGATATAAACTATTAATTATTTAATTTATTTGTTCAATCAGTATGCTATCGTCAATACTGTTTAGCTAATATCGATGATGATATAAATACAATAAGCATGCGTGCAGTACCTTTTATAGTATATGGCTGGGTTCATCCTCTGTTACTACAAAATCCACTATGTCTTCCGCTTCGACTGGCTCGTAGCATAATTGGTTAATTTCATTCAGCAGATAGGCTATCCATGCCAGGCTCAGATCAAACCCAGGCTGGACTCCGCCAGACAGATTAAGATTTCTGGAGTATCTGATCTTCATGCCCCTACTTATAGAAAATAACCCTTTAGGGGTATGACATCGCACAGCTTTGGAAAGCCACGGAGTGAACCAGGAATGAAGTTAAAACTATCTTTAAATAATATACCGCCTATGTCGAGAAAAATTATATTCTGACAATTTAGAATGATGGAGGTCGGCTTAATCTCAAAATTAGTGTACAACCACCAAACGATAAAGTTTAAGTCAAAGCATTGGCCATTATGTGCTAAAGAGGTATGGGCTTCATGAACGTAAACAGTCTTTTTATGTTTGTTATTGTCATGAATGTCTTCGCTTGTAAAAGCCACCCCATAAAATCAGCCAGAGATTCTTGTCCAGAGAAAGCACAATCTCGCGAATTACTGCCACATTCAGTGCAATAAATATCTAATTCTCTTACAAAGCAATCTGTACAAATGCGCTGTGCAAAAAGGTTATTCAGAATGTGTTCACCAGATTCTACACGAGTTTCCCCATCGAAAAAATATATATTGCTGGACAAGGCTCTTTGAGATTCCAGCTTTCAACCTGTCTTCTAACACATTATTAGTGCAGGTGATAATAATAGGAATATAGCATTCCACTCAACAACACATATCAACCCAAACTGATCCAAACTCCATTTAGAGATAAGCATCCATAGTGATATACCAATCACAAATTACATGGTCTAAACTCGATTTAGAGGTAAAAATCCATAGTGATATACCAACTAAACATTACATGATCTAAACATCCAGAGATGGGAAGCTTAATGTCTATTTTACTCATACTCAACTCATGGTCCAAACTCAGTTTTTAGAGATAGAAGGCTTAGATGTATATGCATGAGATGGAGAGAGTATTTCAAGAATTGACAATGCTGTTTCGGCTTGGCCTTATCAGCCCAGCTACTCGCCCGAAGGCTATAACCATGGCTGAGAAGCCAACTCCGACTCCGCATATCTCATGTTTCGTTCTGCTTCACTCTCCTGAGAGTGGGCCGCATCGATGACCTGCCTGCGGAAACCTGTTTGCGGAAACCAGCTTGTGGAAGCCTGCATGCGGAAATCTTCCCTGCATCAAGGATCATGCCATCTCACGCTATTTATATGTTAACACATCAATTTCAGTGACTCTTGAACTTTACCATACCGATGAGCAATAGGTACTCAAGTAACTATACCATTGAACATTTAATTATTTCCGTACTTGGTATTGATGACAAATAGGTACCTTACCGGTCATAGGACCGCATTATTATATTTTCTGTTTCTTACTGTAGATATTTTCTTTATTTACTGTGGGTGCTTCAACTAACAGCACCGTAAAGTCTAGTGACCTGTGGTATATATACACAGTTCTCATCGTATTAGTTACTTGTGTATATGGCAAGTAGACAATCTAGTGAATATGTTTTGTTTATTTATAAAAACTCCAGAATGCAGTACGCTAGGTAATACCATACAGCAACATTATATATCCGCATCACTATTTCCCCCAGCATCAATTTTACACCGAGGTCACTGTTCATACTCTAATTGTTTGAGCATGCCATGTTACCGACTAAACATGGCTATTCAGCTCGATAGGATAGGTTTAAAGTGGTTAGGGACAATTTCTCTGCAAAAGATGCATAGTGTACACCTCTTTTCCGGCTGTTGTGGTAATGTAGCCCCACGCACCGGCAAGGTTGTGTAAAATTGGCAAGTGACCTTAGGGTCTCTTATTTATATTGAGTTATTGTCTCTTTCTGCGATCCACCAGCCGCAAGGCTTATTAATTGTTTGGATTCCCATCAATACATTAGCAGGATCTGACCCTGGGAAACTATCGGAGGTTTTCGAGTGGTGATAGTTAAAGTGCCAATTTACATACACGCCCCCTGTATCCTCGGATACTAGTAGGATAGGACCGCCGCCAAAGTATGAAGCACTGCGAAATAATATTATTTAATTATGTTGTGATACCGGCCTGCATCTCTGGCCATTCTGGAAAATAATCCTAACGACAGGTCAAATGTTAACTCCATAGTACGCGGTGACAGACGAGATGCGGATCTCCATCCAATTCGTTGTAGTGTCCGGGTGAGATCTTAGAACCCACCACGCCCTCACGGGAAGGACGCTAGCGGTGGATATCCTTCTCTCCATCCCCACCATAAATGATATGCCGCTTTCTAAAAATTGCTTGTGTGAACTGTGAAACTTGTCCTGGTGATGTTATATGTGGTTGCAGGGCAGGTTAACCAGACCGTTATTTGATTCGGAAGCCTTGCTCCATAACATGTACGCCCGCTGTCCCTTGGAGGCAGATGCTATGTGGGGTGACCTACGGGAAGCTGAGCATCTTCGCCCAATGGATAAATGTATCTAAAGTTAGGTAGGAATCTCTGCCACTTGCGGCCAAAGCTTGTTTTCATTACTAATAACGAATGGGTAGGTTAGAATGTAGCAGAAGGCCCGCATAAAGAAAGCGGCAACTACCAATGCAGTAACTTTGGAACTACATAAGACGGTGACCTGGGAATTCTTCGGAAATCGTTCATCCCGTCTTCACGTAAACCAGCGTGCATCACATTACTTATGGCTTCACTAAGATTTTCAGCACTCAGCATTTTCGGTTTGAACAAAAGAGTGGTCCTTTTTGCCAGCTCTTTTCCTCCGCTTCGGCGTTGAAGGCCTTTTCCTGTGATGGAAGCCCGAGCGAAGCATTTTCCTCTCGCAACAACAATATTTTCTTTGTATGTGTTTAAGGGGTATACTAGTTTATATTAAACTAACCAGTGGCCTCGTAGCGATGCTCTCTCTCTCTCACAGAGATACCTCTGCAGATTCAAGGATATGTGTTGTACCTCCAGATAAGCCATGTAGAAAGGACACTGGATGGCTCTATGTTGTGTATTATTGTGCTCATTACTGTCAAACGAGTGCAATTCTTTGTATAATATATATTGAATTTGTGACTGTTTAATTATTAACATCTTGTTCGTTAATCTAAATTATATTGGACCTTCATACAGGCGAGACAAACAGTTGGGACGACACTGTGTGGTTCAATCTTGGCGGCAATGGTCACACAGCCCCACTGGAACATCAGGGGTCCACCGGCTCTAGAGGCCAGTCTTTGTACTTTTTGGAGACACGCGATACAGGATCTGCAACCCCGAGAACCGCAGCTAACCTGTTGTTGGCTTCACCCCTCTTATCGCACTCTTATGCATCGCAACAACAGAGGGTCCAGATGCTCCTGTAATTCCTATGACCCTCAACATTATAGCTGTTATTACCAAAATAACCACCACCAATAACGATAATGATGATACGGTCACTGTCACTAATAACACCCCAATCCAATACAAATGCAGGCCCACACACTCCAACAGCTACCGACACAACTAGAAATGCCAACATATTGTCCCAGTTAAACTAATAATAAATGTCTGTGGCTTAATGACAAAATTTCGGAGACCCGATTTCGAAGAGGTTATATCCGATTATGAATTAATTTGTTTAACAATTACTAAATTAAGTGATTATGATGAAATTAAGCTAGAAGGCGATGTGCATTACAGAGTAAATAGGAAAAAATGTAAATCTAGGTCAGGCAGAATATCACTAAAGTGAAATGTCCCACCATCTAAAAATAGAAGATACTAATTCAAACTTTATTCTCTGGTTTAAAATTGATGCGGAGCTTGTAGGCATAAACGTGACATGTGGCATCGTCTATATACCTCCAGAAAATTCAGATGACTCCGATATCACACTGTTTGAAACGATAGAACAAGAAGCCATTTAAAAAATGAATAATCAATATACTGATCTAATCATCATGGGTGATTTCAACGCTTACACTGCCAACCTAAGTGATATCAGCGAATATGAGGACAACAACCAAAATAACCCATATAATGATTACACAGTGCGCAGTTTCGACCTTGGAAAAAGCACACACGGAAAGTGTGAAAATTTCTCACGGAAGCCTCACTGAACACTAAGAAACTAAACGAAGCGACTCAGGGGGGTACGTGCTGGTCCATGATGTTGTTCCATTCCCTTGCACCGCATATACGGGATGCGCGGGAGAGCTGGTTAGCTATGGTTCTCGAGGGGTATGGATCCCATATTGCGTCTCTCCGGACGATACAAAGACTGACTTCTAGAGCCGTTCCAGTGGGGCCGTGCGACCATTGCCACCGAGATTGAACCTCACGGTCGCGTCCCAACTGTTTGTGTCACCGGTATGTCGGTCCATTAACTAAGTTAAAAGTCTGGACTTGGTGATATAATTAAAGTAAGAATAATAACTATACAAACAATGCTACTCGTTTGACAGCGAATGAGCAAAATAATACAGTACACAGAGCTTGTTCTTTCTACGTGATCTCGTCGAAGGTACCACACAGATTCGTAAATCCGCAGAGGTATCCCTGCATGGGAGCATCGCAATGAGGCTACTTGAATAGTTTAATATAAACCAATTATACCCCTAACACACACAAAACATTATTGTTGCAAGACGAAAGTGCCTCGCGCGGGCCTCCGTCACAGGAAAACGCCGAAGCGGAGGAAAAGATCTGGCAAAAAGAGCCACTCTGTTGTTCAAACCAAAAACCTAAGAGCTGGTCAATCCTAGTGAAGCCATAATTAACGGATGATTTCAGAAGAATTCATAGGTCACCGTCTTATGTAGGTCCAAAGATACTGCACTGGTAGTTGCCACTTTTTTTATGTGGGCTTTCTGCTAAATTCTAACCTACCAGTTGGTTATTAGACACGTTCACAAGCTTTAGCCGAAAGTGGCAGGGATTCCTACCTATCTTTAGACACACATATCTAACCGGCGAAGATGCCCAGGTTCCCAAAGGCCGCCCCACATAGCATCTTCCTCAGAAAGACAGCATGCGTACATGTTGTGGAGCAATACCTTCCGAATCATATGGCGATCCGGTCACCATCGTCCTGCAACCACATATAACATCACTAGGATGAGTTACCGTTCACAAAAACAATTTAGAAAGTGCAATAGTATTTTTGGTTGGGAGTAAGAGACAGATATCCATTGCTAGTGACCATCCTGTGAGGACGTGGTGGATTCTAAGACCTCACCCAGACACTACAACGAGTTGGATGGAGATCTGCGTCTCGTCCGTCACCTGTGTGTTACGGAATTAACGTTTCACCTGTCATTAAGGTTAAGTTCCAGAATACCCAGGGATGCACTACAGGACGGTTTCACATAATATGATGTTCTTTTCGCAGTGCTTCCTACATTGGTGGGGGGGAATCTAAACTAACTTGTATCCGAAGATATGGAGTGTATGTAAATCGACTCTTTAGTTATCACCGCTCGGAAACCCCAATAGTTTCCCAGAGTCTGATCTTGCCAACGTGTCGATTGGGAGTCCAGACAATTATTACGCCTTGCGGCTGGAAGAGCATAGAAAGACATATTAATAAGAGGCCCTAAGGTAATTGGCCAATTTTACACAATCTAGCTGCTTACAAAGAGATTGTCCCTGACGATTTTAAACCTATCCCATCGAGCTAGAATAGCCAGGTTTAGTCGGTCACATGTCAAGTTCGAGCAATATGAACATGAAGAGTGACCTCAGTGTAAAATTGATGCTGAGGGAATATAGTAATGCGGATATAATGTTGCTGTATAGTATTGCCTAGCGTACTGCGTCCTAGAGTTTTTAGATATAAACAAAACCTAATAACTAGGATGGCTACTTGCCATATACATAACTATCTAGTACAGTGCTAGCAGTATATCAGGTCACAGGACCTTACGGTGCTGGTTAGTTATAAGCACACAGAAATTAAGATAATATATACAGTATGAAACAGAAAATATAAAAATGCTGTCTTAAGATCGGGAAGGTACCTATGAGTCATCAGCGCCTATTACGGAAATAATGAATAGCACAATAGTATAGTTACTTGAGTACCTATTGGTCATCGGTACAGTGAGAGTTCATAAATCACGGAAATTGATACGCTACACTTGAGTAGCGCAAGATGGCATGATTCCGAATGCTGGGAAGATATCCGCAGGCAGACTGTTGATACGGCTCACTCTCAAGACGGTGAAGAAGAATGGTTAGAAAGATGTCCACTAACAACTGATACATAAATTTACACAGTTTGTTATAAAGTTTCCATCTGGCAACGGTGGTGTAAAAGTTGCCAATTAACAGGGAGGGCTATAGTTGTAATTAAATATGCATGTACATTAAACTGGGTACACAGTGCAGCATGCGTAGCATAGCTCTTGCGACGCACACCGAGCAGACTCCCACCAGACTTTTGTCCAAAAGTTAATTAACACACGCGACATGCTGCACGGAAGTTTGGTACCACTTTTTGCCATGGTCCGGAAGATCCGGCGAGTTATCCACCAAAAATCACCATCAGCTCTACATCCTGTAGAATCACATCGGGCCTGCAAGGTCCATCCGCAGGAAACTCTTCTGTGAAGGTTTGGAAGCGGGAGTTCTTATATTAGTTAATATAACTAATATATAGGATGGTCGTCCGGGAGCTTGCAAAATTGCTATCGCGGATGTTCAAGACTGCTTACCGGCGCAGGAGATCTCAATTCCGAATGGCACTGTTGCGGTGTAGGTACCACAGTTAGGTCGCAGTTCTCCCACGTCTAACACTGCGCTGGTACTGCAGTCTTGCTGACTGTGTCGGCTTCCACGCCGAAGTGCACTCGATTCTCGATTTCTAGCTCCTTTTATACTACTCGTGACGTCAGAGGCAGGATGCTCCAGCCAATCAGCGGCCGAGCAGTAACCAATCAGCGTGCAGATAAAAGTTGTGACGTGGCTATCACGTGACAGCGCATTCTCTATTCATTAATGCATACACGCGTTTACGACGTCAAAGTAATATTTTGAAGATAATTTAATCGAACCTTTTAAACGATAACTCGGCCATTTCTGATCCGATTTAAAAAAAGTTTTGGAATCCTCGTTTCATTCTGGTCCTGATTGGTACCAAGAACGACGAGAACAGTGTGATTTGAAAAAATCACCAGTACGGACTTGGTACACTATACGCATATACTCACTCCCAATACTGACACGTGTTGTCAGGGAAGCTCTGACGCGCGCGCATGCGCGCTACGCGTTCTTACTGACTTCTACACGCGTACTATCCTACCCAGGGGGTCGTACGTGGAAGGTATCCGGAGCAGTCGTCCCGTACCCTGCCTAGCCGTCGATCTGTGCTACAATACTCCACATTAGATCACATCTTTTCCCTAGAAGCTTTAATTTATATTTATTTATCAAAACGCAAGCGAGTGTACTGTGTCTTCGTTGACTATTAGTTAACAGAACCCATCTTTGGACTAAACTATGGTTCAATAACATAAATTATAAATTGTTTTTATTAATTTTTAATCATTGTAATGATGCTAAATCGTGTATCAAAGATGCCATGACACACTCACTTTCAGATTTTTTCACTTGCTCTAGGGTGTGGCAAGTTGAAAACTTGTCCCCTTTACTCCTTGCACTGTTCCTAAACTACTTAGAAAGCGTGGTGTCCACAACACAGAATAGGCCTTTCGAAATTACACAAATGGCTACAGGAATGAATGAAAACACAGATTATGTAATTTATTTAAAACTATGTGTTCTATTGCATGCCGACGATACAATACTAATGGCAGAATATCCTAAAGAACTACAAAATGCATTAGATACATTAAACCAGTGTTGCATAACATGGAAACTTTACTTAAATGCATCAAAAACTAAAGTACTAATATTCTCGAGAGGTAAAATCAGAAAACTACCACAATTTAAGCTGGGCAACGAAAATGTGGAGATCGTCCATGATTATGTATAATTGGGCATTAAGTTTGTATATAATGACAAGTTCACATGAGCCATCAAACACAACTATGATAAAACCAGTAGAGCCATGTTTTCATTACCCACAAGAGCTAAAAGCCTTCATCTGTCTATTGATATACAGCTAGAGCTCTTTCACACTATGATCGTTCCTATTCTTTTCTATGGGTGTGAAATTGGATTTAGAATACGACACAATCTTTTATCAACTAACACATATCAGTGGCCATGGATGATACAGATTTAAAAATAATACCGGCCTATCGATAATATGGACAAATCAAGACCCGTGCCATACAGACTGGCTAAAATTAGTATTAAATTAACAGCTCTCTGATCAGTATATGCAGTAGGGGCGCGGGGAAAACTTCAATGGCAGAACCACCTCCGCCCTCTCCCTCCCTCTCTACCTATCTTTATGTCCCTCTCCCCCCCCCCCCCTTCCTACCTCCTTACCTCCCTCCCTACATCCATCAATCCATCCCTCCCTCCCTTCCGTCCATACGTCATCTCTCTTTCTCTTCTCCACCCGCCTCTTTCTCTCTCCCCCCCCCCCCCCACCAATCCATATATATATATATATATATATATATATATATATATATATATATATATATATATATATATATATATATATATATATATATATTTCTTCCCTATCCCCTCCTTTCACCTCCCTTCCCCCTCACACCACCCGCCCACCTACGCACGCTCATTCACTCGTTCGCTGACTTTCTCTCATGTTTATTATCTATATAACATTTAGACGCTCTAAAAGGTCGGCATTTACATGCTGTAATCTGATATCTATTATAACAGTATCCGTGATCAATCTCCACTGTGTCAAGTGTCACAGCTTTGCATCTGAGCCTATTTAACATAGACTTCATGGTCAGGAGGTCATGACGCGCGCGCTAATACATAAATACCGACGTGTTTTAATTAGAGCTCACGCATCTATAGTTATTTCAATATCTACATCGCCTTTGTGTATATTGTTATCGGTTGGCTCTGGTAATATAGTATTGCAAATATGTGAGATTCAATCTATTTGTGTTACTCTGGTTTTTTATTCAGCATGTTGCGAAAGTTGTGGCATAGGTTATGTTTGCGCGAGATCTAGACTCCAATAAGATGCGTCATTACATCTCTGCGTTTTCGCGCAGTCTGCTAGCCGCCAAATTGTGTAGAAAGCTACCATCGCCATACCAGGATAGCGCGGTTATAATACGAGAACTATCAACAATGCGTGTTGATAAATGTGCTCATTGGGAGAAGAGGGCTAGTCTACACCACCTCTGGACAAGGCAATTATTAGGCTACGATAGATATATATCCGCAAAACAATCTCAGTTGATTAATTCAAGGCTTCTGACAACCGACGAACAACAACAACAACAACAACAGCACCAGTCAGAAGCACAGTCGCAATCAGAAGCAGTAGATCGGCGTGGCACGTCAGATGCTGATGGGAGTGTACGCTTGGTTCATTTTGATGACGGTGTAAGGGCATTTCGTCCCAAATCCACATCAGAATTATTGAGAGCTTTGTTCATCCTAAGGCTTTGCTCCAGCGACTGGTTCGTGGATAAGGCTCTTACAGTAAGCTTACAACCTATCATGATTCATATACCGAACCAGACAAAGGATAACCGGGCTGCAGACCAGGGTCCACAAAATTCAATTAAAAAACAATTATCGCATAAATTTACCGATTTGAACATTTTAATTCCAGTATCTCAATTTTACATTTGTGATATGCGTAAGCTGTGGAATATTGTGACAGCAATTTGATGGGAAAACGGTAATATATGTAGATATGCAGCTTTCAGTCAAATTAGGTTCAAAATATTCAACAGCATTTGACTCATATGTAACGAATTTGTTCTTTTTTAAAGCAGTATCAGTAGCAATATCACCTGCAGCAGCAGCTGTAGTAGTAGTAGTAGTAGTAGTAGTAGTAGTAGTAGTAGTAGTAGTAGTAGTAGTAGTAGTAGTAGTAGTAGTAGTACCAACAGCAGCAGCAGCCATTCTGCCATTCTGTCATTGACCCACCCGATAAGAGCCCCACAACCAATTAGCCCTGGGCCACAAATAAGCTTAATCCAGCCCTGGGTATGTACATACGTTTGAAAGCGTCTGTGTCATCAAAAGCAGCTCATCACGTCTGACTTCTATTAAGATACCACCTGTTTATAATGACCACCTACTCTTTATATTGATCACCTGTTTATATTGACCACCTATTGTTTATATTGACCACCTACTCTTTATATTGATCACCTGTTTATATTGACCACCTATTGTTTATATTGACCACCTATTGTTTATATTGACCACCTATTGTTTATATTTACTACCTACTCTTTATATTGACCACCTACTCTTTATATTGACCACCTACCCTAAGCGCAACCCGTTTTAATAACCATCTGTCTTTAGTGATTATCGGTATTTAGTGACAACCTGTCTTTAGTGACCATCTGTCTTTAGTGACCATCGGTCTTTAGTGACCATCTGTCTTGTCTTTAGTGACCATCTGTCTTTAGTGACCATCTGTCTTTAGTGACCATCTGTCTTTAGTGATTATCGGTCTTTAGTGATTATCGGTCTTTAGTGATTATCGGTCTTTAGTGACCATCTGTCTTTAGTGACCATCTGTCTTTAGTGACCATCTGTCTTTAGTGACCATCTGTCTTTAGTGATTATTGGTCTTTAGTGATTATCGGTCTTTAGTGATTATCTGTCTTTAGTGACCATCTGTCTTTAGTGACCATCTGTCTTTAGTGACCATCTGTCTTTAGTGATTATTGGTCTTTACTGATTATCGGTCTTTAGTGATTATCTGTCTTTAGTGACCATCTGTCTTTAGTGACCATCTGTCTTTAGTGACCACCTGTCTTTAGTGGCCATCTATCTTTAGTGAGTATCGGTCTTTAGCGACCATCTGTCTTTAGCGACCATCTGTCTTTAGTGATCATCTGTCTTTTGTGACCATCTGTCTTTAGTGACCATCTGTCTTTAGTGACCATGTGTCTTTAGTGACCATCTGTCTTTTGTGACCATGTGTCTTTAGCGACCATCTGTCTTTAGTGACCATCTGTCTTTTGTGACCATGTGTCTTTAGCGACCATCTGTCTTTAGCGACCATCTGTCTGTAGTGATCATCTGTCTTTTGTGACCATCTGGCTTTAGTGATCATCTGTCTTTAGTGACCATCTGTCTTTAGTGACCATCTGTCTTTTGTGACCATGTGTCTTTAGCGACCATCTGTCTTTAGCGACCATCTGTCTGTAGTGATCATCTGTCTTTTGTGACCATCTGGCTTTAGTGATCATCTGTCTTTTGTGACCATCTGGCTTTAGTGACCATCTGTCTTTAGTGACCATCTGTCTTTAGTGAGTATCGGTCTTTAGCGACCATCTCTCTTTAGCGACCATCTGTCTTTAGTGATCATCTGTCTTTAGTGACCATCTGTCTTTAGTGACCATCTGTCTTTAGTGACCATCTGTCTTTTGTGACCATCTGGCTTTAGTGACCATCTGTCTTTAGTGACCATCTGTATTTAGTGACCATGTGTTGTTAGTGACCATCGCTCATGTTAAAGGTACATATTCACGGCAGAATGGTTCAATATAAAATTGTTATATACCTTTAGAGGCTTAAATTGTGTGCCTAAATGTGATGGACCGAAATAAATCCTAGCATATGATGATTTCATTACGTATAAACTAATATCATTTTTCAAGTTGTCAAATTGAATTAGAAGCACGAGTCCCTAATTCAAATTCACAACTAAACCTATGAAATTTACTTATATGGAATGAAATAATCATATGTTAAGATCTATTTCGATTCATCACATCGAGGTACACAATTTAAGCCTCTAAAAGTATATAATTTCAACAATATTATTTTCAAGCATTTTTGTGTGAATATGCACCTTTAAGGCATCTTTCTTTGTCTCTTTTTTATGACTAACCAGAGTTATCATTCTTCGTATTCCATAGATATATAGCCTATATAATATAAAATTCAGCAATCCGTGATTAGCCAGAGTTATCATTCTTAGTTTGCTATTTATGATTATTCAGAGTTATCTCTCTTAGTCTGTATATAGGTAATTTTGTGTTATTACACAATCCGCCACCCGCCCACCCACACCGCCCACACCCACCGAAGTGTAATAAAGTTGGATCAAAAGGCCAAAGTTCAAGACCACGGTGAACAGACTAATTTAAATATCATTATTTTCAAAACTACTTTACCAATAACTCTAGTTTTATTGGAGATATCTTGACCATACTTATGCGGAATGTTGCCTGTATGGTCCAGAAGGCGCGTGAGAACTTTGGCGTCAAAGGTCACAGTGACATCATTCAAATTTCTTCCATAAGCGAATGACGCGAGTATTCATCTACGCTTCACGCTTCACCTACGGCTAGCAAAATTCTATCCACATTTAATAATAGGTAAAGTTAGAACGTATAGGGATTGCGTAATCTATCACTCAGAATACAGGGAATTACTTCTCAGAGCATCTTATTTTCAGATTTTTCAAGGGCAGAACCTTGACCCCTATCCCCTCCCCGCGCCCACCCCAACAATAGGAGCGGGACACGCCCTCCCAATCCATTCCCATTTCGCCCCCTGTCCTAATCTACAATCTTAGATCCGCCCCTGACTTCCAGTCAAATTAGTTTCAAAATATACAGAATATTCAACAACTTGCCTGCATGGTTGCATGGCAACGTCCGTAGACATCGTCTATTCAGTGTTTGAATTCGAGATATGGCTTAAAAACCACTGTCAAGATCAGGAGATTAAGTACCACTTTACTGCGAGTACCAAATGCTGAATATCAGGTTCATCCGTCGTATGTGTTACTGACAAACGAAGAGGCGGACAAACGGGCTGAACAAGTCTAAGTCCACAGCAACATCCTAAGACAAGACATAGTCTGGGGAACCGTATCAACATGTTGCTATTAAACCCTGGGTATCTTTTTTCGACGATATGATGAAAAGCAAACTATGCCATGCATATTTTATATTAGTCTGAGTTCTCTGACACCGCCCTATACCGTTTCCGATATGCCGGGCGAGTCATGGCATATCAGAAACGGCATAGGGTGGAGTCAGCGAACTCGGACAAATTTTATGTGACAGTCATATTGCACAACATGAAGATAACGTTAGTATTCCTTAAAATCAATTAGTTACCTCGACACCGTCAGAGGTAACAATCCCTCACCCGCTTAGGTTTTTGCCCAGCCCATAACATAAAATTGAGTGCCCTCAGGACAAGATACGTCCCTAAACCCCAGCATGACGTCATTACTAGCCGTGCGTGATTAACATTGTCGTGCGCGATGAACATGGCTAAATATATAATAACTCATTAGCATTTTATGACTATACACGTACTTGCTATTTTCAGCTGGTAGATATGTCCACTCGTATCCTTGGCCAGACGCTGACTGATTGGCTGCTACGTGCCACAGCCTATGGTCACTTTGTGGCCGGAAACTGTCCATCTGACCTCGACAAATGCATCAGCAAGCTTAGCGTGGCGGGTGTCAGGCCCATGCTCGCAGTTCCAATGGAGGAAGATGTCGGTGAAACAATAGAGTAGGTCATAAAAGTAGATCATGCAGCAATTCACCTTTCCAGAGTATCCATCCGTCAGCTAGCCTCGTTGACGTCATAATGAGCTCGGCGCGCGTATGATGACGTCACAATCATTACGCCACAAAGGATTACATATAGACTGTCATCAAATCTCAAATGGTCCGACACGTTGTATTAATTGTATGTCTTTGTAATTCTTTGCTATTTAATAAACATGCTGTTGAATATTTTGAAACTAATTTGACTGGGCGCTGTGGTTTTTTTTGGAAATTGATAGTCAGGGTGTTCAGAGATCGATCGATCCCAACACGAGCGAAATATGGGTGGAGCTTAGCTAGAGATGGGCGGGGCATAGCTAAAACCGGACAGGTCCATTATCACAATGATTCCTTGTCGCTAATGCCTTATGGAGATATCACATGCTGCTTCCATAAGATGGGTGGTTGTAAGTTTTAGCTTTTAAAAAACATCTTCTGACCACAAAAATCATGTGTGAGCTATTGACAGATTTGAATCTTGCTTAATAAGATATAAGTGCTATCATATGCATAGCGGTCAGAGAGGTCACATTTCTGCAGTTTTAGATAGGATGGTTGCGGATAGCCACTAATGTAATGCTATGACAAGAACATGCAGCAGCAGCGCATTCAGGACTTCTTTCCACAATCCAATAACATGTTTTTAGCATAGCGACTGGAAGTTTATATTTCCCAATGTCATATATTATTGGCTACAAATGTCCACTTTACTCGTTGTCATTGCGTCATATAGGCCTTATATCGCAGATTGGTTTACACGCTGTCATTGCGTCATATAGGCCTTATATCGCAGATTGGTTTACACGCTGTCATTGCGTCATATAGGCCTTATATCGCACATTGTTTTACACGCTGTCATTGCGTCAAATATGCCATATATCGCACATTGTTTTACACGCTGTCATTGCGTCAAATATGCCATATATCGCGTAATGTTTTACACGCTGTCATTGCGTCATATAGGCCTTATATCGCAATATTTTTACACGCTGTCATTGCGGCATATACGCCTTATATCGCACAGTGTTTTACACGTTGTTATTACGTCATATAGGCCTTATATCACATTGTTTCACACGCTGTCATTGCGTCATATAGGCCTTATATCGGACAATGTTTTACACGCTGTTATTGCGTCATATATACTAGAGAGTGTTTTACACGCCGTTATTGCGACATATATACTAGAGAGTGTTTTACATGCCGTTATTGCGTCATATATACTAGAGTGTTTTACACGCCGTTATTGCGTCATATATACTAGAGAGTGTTTTACACGCCGTTATTGCGTCATATATACTAGAGAGTGTTTTACACGCCGTTATTGCGTCATATATACTAGAGAGTGTTTTACACGCCGTTATTGCGTCATATATACCAGAGTGTTTTACACGCCGTTATTGCGTCATATATACTAGAGAGTGTTTTACACGCTGTCATTGCGTCATATATACTAGAGAGTGTTTTACACGCTGTCATTGCGTCATATATACTAGAGAGTGTTTTACACGCTGTCATTGCGTCACATATACTAGAGAGTGTTTTACACGCCGTTACTGCGTCATATATACTAGAGTGTTTTACATGCTGTTATTGCGTCATATATACTAGAGAGTGTTTTACACGCTGTCATTGTGTCATATATACTAGAGAGTGTTTTACACGCTGTCATTGTGTCATATATACGAGAGAGTGTTTTACACGCCGTTACTGCGTCATATATACTAGAGTGTTTTACACGCCGTTATTGCGTCATATATACTAGAGAGTGTTTTACACGCTGTCATTGTGTCATATATACTACAGAGTGTTTTACACGCTGTCATTGCGTCATATATACTAGAGAGTGTTTTACACGCTGTCATTGCGTCATATATACTAGAGAGTGTTTTACACGCTGTCATTGTGTCATATATACGAGAGTGTTTTACACGCCGTTATTGCGTCATATATACTAGAGTGTGTTTTACACGCTGTCATTGTGTCATATATACGAGAGAGTGTTTTAGACGCCGTTACTGCGTCATATATACTAGTGTTTTACACGCCGTTATTGCGTCATATGTACTAGAGAGTGTTTTACACGCTGTCATTGCATCATATATACTAGAGAGTGTTTTACACGCTGTCATTGCGTCATATATACTAGAGAGAGTTGTACACGCTGTCATTGCGTCATATATACTAGAGAGTGTTTTACACGCTGTCATTGCGTCATATATACTAGAGAGTGTGTTACATGCCGTTATTGCGTCATATATACTAGAGAGTGTTTTACATGCTGTTATTGCGTCATATATACTAGAGTGTTTTACACGCTGTCATTGCATCATATATACTAGAGAGTGTTTTACACGCTGTCATTGCGTCATATATACTAGAGAGTGTTTTACACGCTGTCATTGCGTCATATATACTAGAGAGGGTTTTACACGCTGTCATTGCGTAATATATACTAGAGAGTGTTTTACACGCTGTCATTGCGTCATATATACTAGAGAGTGTTTTACACGGTGTCATTGCGTCATATATACTAGAGAGTGTTTTACACGCTGTCATTGCGTCATATATACTAGAGAGTGTTTTACACGTTGTCATTGCGTCATATATACTAGAGAGTGTTTTACACGCTGTTATTGCGTCATATATACTAGAGTGTTTTACACGCTGTCATTGCGTCATATATACTAGGGTGTGGTTTACACGCTGTCATTGCGTAATATATACTAGAGAGTGTTTTACACGCCGTTATTGCGTCATATATACTAGAGAGTGTTTTACACGCCGTCATTGCATCATATATACTAGAGAGTGTTTTACACGCTGTCATTGCGTCATATATACTAGAGAGTGTTTTACACGCTGTCATTGCGTCATATATACTAGAGAGTGTTTTACACGCTGTCATTGCGTCATATATACTAGAGAGTGTTTTACACGCTGTCATTGCGTCATATATACTAGAGAGTGTTTTACACGCTGTCATTGTGTCATATATACTACAGAGTGTTTTACACGCTGTCATTGCGTCATATATACTAGAGAGTGTTTTACACACTGTCATTGCGTCATATATACTAGAGAGTGTTTTACACGCTGTCATTGTGTCATATATACGAGAGTGTTTTACACGCCGTTATTGCGTCATATATACTAGAGAGTGTTTTACACGCTGTCATTGTGTCATATATACGAGAGAGTGTTTTAGACGCCGTTACTGCGTCATATATACTAGAGTGTTTTACACGCCGTTATTGCGTCATATATACTAGAGAGTGTTTTACACGCTGTCATTACATCATATATACTAGAGAGTGTTTTACACGCTGTCATTGCGTCATATATACTAGAGAGTGTTTTACACGCTGTCATTGCGTCATATATACTAGAGAGTGTTTTACACGCTGTCATTGCGTCATATATACTAGAGAGTGTGTTACATGCCGTTATTGCGTCATATATACTAGAGAGTGTTTTACATGCTGTTATTGCGTCATATATACTAGAGTGTTTTACACGCTGTCATTGCATCATATATACTAGAGAGTGTGTTACATGCCGTTATTGCGTCATATATACTAGAGAGTGTTTTACACGCTGTCATTGCATCATATATACTAGAGAGTGTTTTACACGCTGTCATTGCGTCATATATACTAGAGAGTGTTTTACACGCTGTCATTGCTTCATATATACTAGAGAGTGTTTTACACGCTGTCATTGCGTCATATATACTAGAGAGTGTTTTACACGCTGTCATTGCGTCATATATACTAGAGAGTGTTTTACACGCTGTCATTGCGTCATATATACTAGAGAGTGTTTTACACGCTGTCATTGTGTCATATATACGAGAGTGTTTTACACGCCGTTATTGCGTCATATATACTAGAGAGTGTTTTACACGCTGTCATTGTGTCATATATACGAGAGAGTGTTTTAGACGCCGTTACTGCGTCATATATACTAGAGTGTTTTACACGCCGTTATTGCGTCATATATACTAGAGAGTGTTTTACACGCTGTCATTGCATCATATATACTAGAGAGTGTTTTACACGCTGTCATTGCGTCATATATACTAGAGAGTGTTTTACACGCTGTCATTGCGTCATATATACTAGAGAGTGTTTTACACGCTGTCATTGCGTCATATATACTAGAGAGTGTGTTACATGCCGTTATTGCGTCATATATACTAGAGAGTGTTTTACATGCTGTTATTGCGTCATATATACTAGAGTGTTTTTACACGCTGTCATTGCATCATATATACTAGAGTGTTTTACACGCTGTCATTGCGTCATATATACTAGAGAGTGTTTTACACGCTGTCATTGCGTCATATATACTAGAGAGGGTTTTACACGCTGTCATTGCGTAATATATACTAGAGAGGGTTTTACACGCTGTCATTGCGTCATATATACTAGAGAGTGTTTTACACGGTGTCATTGCGTCATATATACTAGAGAGTGTTTTACACGCTGTCATTGCGTCATATATACTAGAGAGTGTTTTACACGCTGTCATTGCGTCATATATACTAGAGAGTGTTTTACACGCTGTTATTGCGTCATATATACTAGAGTGTTTTACACGCTGTCATTGCGTCATATATACTAGGGTGTGGTTTACACGCTGTCATTGCGTAATATATACTAGAGAGTGTGTTACACGCTGTCATTGCGTAATATATACTAGAGAGTGTTTTACACGCTGTCATTGCGTCATATATACTAGAGAGTGTTTTACACGCTGTTATTGCGTCATATATACTAGAGAGTGTTTTACATGCTGTCATTGCGTCATATGTACTAGAGAGTGTTTTACACGCTGTTATTGCGTCATATATACTAGAGAGTGTTTTACACGCTGTCATTGCGTCATATATACTAGAGAGTGTTTTACACGCTGTCATTGCGTCAGATATACTAGAGAGTGTTTTACACGCTGTCATTGCGTCAGATATACTAGAGTACCTCATCTCATAACCAAAGATGAACACAGTGATGTGAGCAAGAAGTCCATGACCCTAGCCATGCTGGAAGAAATGTACCCTCAGGAGCCATGGATAAGGATCTACACAGATGGATCAGCCAAAGATGCAATTAGGAGCGGAGGTGCCGGACTGCACATACAGTATCCAAACGGACAACATGAGTCAGCTGCAATACCGACAGGCAAACACTGCACAAACTACAGAGCTGAAGTCGAAGCACTGGTTCATACAGCTAATACCATCAGCAGAACAGCAGACCCTATTGCACAAATCGTCTTTTTATCTGATGCCCGCTCCGTCCTTGAGGCTATCACCAAAGGTAAGCGGTCACAACTTGAAGAAGCACTACAAACCATCAAATGCTTTCGGATAGCATTGCAGTGGATCTCCTCACACTGTGGAGTCCAAGGAAATGAGGGCGCAGACAAGATGGCAAAGGTGGGTGCAGAAGAGAATCAGACAGAAAACATGGTTACCCATACAGAGATGAAGACTATCATCAAGTCATTCTATAGAACACCTCAATCAGAAGATGCCTACCATCATCTTTCGAGGCCAGAGCAAGTGACCATTTTTCGTCTCAGAACTGGACATAACAGACTAAACCAACACATGTACAGGCGGTTCCACCTTACGACATCGCCCGCTTGTCCTTGTGGAGAAGCAGAACGGACCACAGAGCACATACTTCAATATTGCAATACGTATCAGCTGCTGAGAGAAGAGATCTGGCCTTTGTCAACCTCAGATTTCATCTTGAGAACGGCTCTCCAAGTGTGATACCAGTGATCGAAAAGAAGAAGAAGCTCTACATTGCGTCATATATACTAGAGAGTTTTTTACATGCAATCATTGCGTCAAATATACTAAGCTGGTACCCGACTCCAATTGCTCATAATCGCAATAGTGGAGCCGGTAACGGCTACAGAGTCCACGGCGCTGATTGGCTAATGTAGATAAGTAGCATACGTGTAAGACCGAATATTTCTATTGGTTGTCAATTTTTAGCCTGGGGAACACCAAAACAAACGAGTTGAATGTAAAATAACTCTGTTTACATTTTAATCAGCTGATTATGAATACGGAAATACATCGCGTAAAACGACACTTATTCAGTGTATAGTCCATTTTATGAAATGCAAACAAACATTGTTTGACAAAATTGTGTATCTGTAGCGAATTGTCAGATTCAAGCTGCTGAAATGCATTTCTGTAAACGTGTTCTAAGATTCCGGGAAATGTCAACTTCCCGCTGTTGGACTTAGGGCCTACACTACGGCTCAGAAATAACTTATATTGTTTCCAAAACAAGATAAAATGTACAGTTGAATATTTTGGGCGTAATTTGATTGGAAGCCAGTGCTGCGAAAATATTCACGTTTTGGAACTATATTAACCTATTTATGAGCTGGACTCCAGTGCTACTGTGTTGTAGACTGTTGTTATTCTGGAAAGGGTGGGGGGTGGGGGGGGGGGGGGGGGGGGGAGGATATCAGTCTTCCACTGTTGTAGGTTGTTAAGTTTTTTTCATCTGTGCATTTACCTAGTTTGTCAAGGGCCCAGCATCACATAGCCTTAGTCTTTGGTGGATGCCTGTTTTGAACTATTAAATTATTTATCTATATGAAAGTAAAGAATCTTGAATCTAGTTAAAACACAATATTCAACATAATGTTTTTCATCCAGAATAATTTGTTTAGCCTGATATTCTTTATGACGTACAATAATTAATATTATATTGAGTATTTTGAAACCAATTTGACTGAGCTGCTGCTGCCATAGATTACAACTATTTAACAGACTTCCTGTAAAATTGTCTTGAAATTGAGACATTGAGGGTTAAACTGGTATTACTATCTATCAGCTCAAAATGTCCATGTACTTTGTGAAACCAACAACCTCGTATTACCATGAGGAATATGTTGTATGGTTTTTGGGTTTTGAATGAGTTAATGACTTGAATTTACCTGTTAATCACCGAACCGGGCCAAAATAGCTTCTGCAGTGGTCTTGAGAAATGGCTCTGTACACCAAGAGACTATTTTGGAAAGTTAAACACTGATCGATTGGCTGGTGCGACAGCAGAATCAGTCATTACAGTGGTAAACTTTTTTTTTTAAATAGTCTCATCGTGGCCTGTAAATGAACAAACAAGTGCGATTTCATTATTCCAGCATTTTTTCAAAAAGTGTGGGATAGAAAATCTGCTGTCCAAGAAGTAAATCACAACTTAATTGACTGGAATGAAAAATTTTATATAAGATTTCAATGATCAGCTGGAAAGTCAGGAAATCTGAGCAATATATTTCATGCTGTACCCCTATACTCAATGAGAAAATGCTGTCACACAAAACAATAATGACTTCGGTGACATAGTCATGTTTCACATTTAGTAACATATCCATCTGAGGTGAGGACTCTCATCTGCAAAAAAAAAAATTAATAAAAACAGTGGAAACAATATTCAATTTCACTCTGTATGACAATGACAGTGTATGCGCATGATATTTCAATAGGCAAACTATTTTAAAAACAATTTCACTGAAACCTGCTGTTCCATAGAGAGGGGCAAACACCTGTCAATCAGGTTATTTTCAAGATATTCTACAATCTTCATATCATCTCTCTTAAAAACAGATTTATTTGCAATCAGAGTGAGCAAGACCAAAACACTCCTTGCTTCTTTATTAATTCAGTCACATTATTTGATTTAAAACTTGCCCTGTAGGTGGGGCTTAGAATACACCTTCCGTATCCTCTGCGTGTCATAAGAGGCGACTAAAGGAGGTAAGGGTGAGGTAACCCTGACAGAAACCTCGAGTGCTGAAGACGGAGGTTCCAGGCCGCACGGCGCACTCTAATAAACCATGGATCCATGTACTTAACGCTTATGATCATATGATAGTCACTTACAGGACTGGCGGTATGATCAGCGAACGAAAAGAAGAAGAAAGAATTTGATTTAAGGATATAGCTGCACAAACCACAAGACCTACATGTAAATCACTTTCAGACAAATTATTTTCAAAATATTTAGTTTTCTGCAGATCTCAGTTCTAGCTCACCTGGTCTGAAAAGCATGAGGCCAACTGAGCTTATTCTATGGCAATATATTTGGTCTAAATAGCTCAATAAATAAAACAATAGGCAATGTTTGTTTGCATGTCGTTAAATTTTTTGAAAAACCTTTAACTATTCTACCAGTAGCAAATTCTGAGTTTGGAATAGAGGCCCTTGACTATTTGGGTCACTAAGTCACACCATCATCCACTTCATGCAAAGCTTACTGGCTGAATGTGTTATTATTGGTGACCATTCAAATTTAAGAAAATTTACCGTTTACATATATTCTTAAGAAACTAGGACAGATTGATCTACTGGTAAATGTTTTTCCCAGATATATGTGTGTGAAAAGTCAGCTAAGCTAAAGCAAACTCAACGTTATCGACCAATCACAGTTGAGCTTTTGTTACATGTAGTTGATGGTCTTGACAGTGAAAACTGATATATGGATTTTTATCTTTGAGCCAGTGTCCATGATCATCAATTCTTTTGTTTTGCATGGAAATTATCTTATTTTGGATACAAATTCTTTCATTTCTGACCTAAATGGTCAAGTTTTTGTCAAAATTTTCAATTTGGAACTTAGATATCCATGCTTTGTACAGAAATGTTTGTATTTTCAGCAAATGGTAATAGGTCTGCCTTTGTACCAAGATTTTCATGTTTCTAAATAAAAATTATGCATTTCAGTCAAAAATCTTCATATTTCCTGTCCAAATTGTTGCTGTTAATGGTTAGGATTGGTTAAGAAAATTGCCATTTTACTTAGTGAATGTCCATTTGCAGTCCAAGAAATAATATTCTTTGAAATTTTAACACTGGAATGACTGACACAGGTATTACAGTGATAAATTCTTGAAAATACCAATACCACTACAAGGGCTGGTTTTTGCCGGCTTAATTACCATTAAGGGGTTTAGACTCGGCTATCTTAGTTGATGAATTTTCACAGTGAACATGGCGATAATATAGGTTTTGGGCCTGTTGAATAGGAATTTGACATTATTGGCCAGTGGCTATCATTTCATATCCAAGTTTTGGCATTTTGAGCCTACCGGTAAATTCTTAAATTTTTTACCTAAAATATTCATGTTTCCTGATAAAATGTTCATATTTGGAACATAGATATCAATTCTTCATACAGAAATGTGTGTATCTTCAGCCTAAATTGTCTTACTTTTGCAATTTGCACCCATATGTTTTGTTTGTAAACAAAGCAGCTGCTTTTTAGTCCAAACTTTCTTGTATCCTGTCCAAGACTTTGCATGTTTCTGACCAGATTCTTCATATTTCCAGCTTAAATTCTCAGATTACTGGTCATTTGAAATTTCTTTTAGCATTTTGAACACAGATATTCTTATTAACTGTGAAAATCTATAGATTTCTTGGTAAACATTTGCTTATAATCCCAAATTCACAGATTTCAGTACCAAATTTTTGCATTTTCACACATATTCTTTCATTTTTGGTCAAAGTTTTCTAATTTCTTGTTAAATTTTAAACACTAGCTAATATTTGATGAAACGGTCCATTACAGATTTAACATTTTGAGCCCAGATACACATATTAACTGTCAAAATTTATATATTTCTCTAAACTTTTGCTTTTAACACAAATTTGTCCAAATTTCAGTAAGAAATGTGTGCAATTCAGCACAAATTTCTGCATTTAAGTACACATTTCCATGATTCCATCCATAATCTGTGTTTGAAACCCAATTTTAAATGTTTCTTATACAGATACTGATATCCTAGGAGAGTGATACAGGCCCACCATGCCCATTGTGCCTCTTGGTTTCAAAGTCTACTTTGATCTATGGCAGTCTGGTATCATTTTTCAAGATCCCTGAGACCACATGGTTTGTTTGTAGTATTAAACCCTATAATATATTTTGGATATATAAGCATACATAACCAAAATATTAATTTGGTTACCCCAAATAAACAATAATTTAAGTGTGGCCTGAAATTAATCTCATTTAAACCAAAATGCCCTTGTTTCAGGCTGAAAGCTTTGAATTCTCTGACTTAAATTTTCATAATACTAGCCTGAATTTTGTAAAATCTTCACATTTCCATTTAAATCTCTGTTATTTCAAAACCAGATTCTCATTTAACTGTCAAAATGTTTACATTTCTGTGTAACTTTGCTGTTAATCACAAATTTGCACATTTCAGGCCAACATATTTGTATTTTCAAACTAAATTTACATGTAAATATTGACATAATTAACAACAACTTTAATTTCAACAATAACCTTTCACAGGTTAAACCAGCTACAGTTTACATGTATTTGATAAAGTAAGGAGTAAATGTAAGTCCTTTTTATATATTTAGATTTGCTACTTGTGAAAAACAAGTGATCCAAATGGATCAATCTGGATTTACCATTAATAAATGAGTTATCTGTTACTGATCCAAAGGCCTACATGATCACAGGATCAGTGGTTCGCGTGTAGAACATAGTTATTTACCTGGAGAGTTAACATCAATCATGGTTTTAATGGTTGGTCAATGGTGAAAATCAGATAAATCATTATTATATGTATTATGGCAATGAAACTGATTTTAAAAAGGGCATCCATCATTCCATGGTGCCTTATATATACTTTGGCTGGAGTGAATGTTGCATGGGGTGGATGTGGGTGGTGGGGTGGGGGGGGGGGAGGAACAGAGCTCTGGGGTGCCCCTCATTATCCAAATTATATTAACCCAATGGTGCAGAAATGTGACCATATGATCCAAGGACACAAATAATATTATTGTAAGATGCTGTGACTGCCTCTACAATTCCAGTAATTTTAGTTTCAAAATATTCAACATAATGTGTTGGAATCATGATACAGAAAGTAATCAATGAATCAAATTTTCAAAGTTTCGCAGGAAACACCCCTGCTGGAACGATTTTCATTTGCCTCCACCAATCAGCCACCCTCACCCCAATACCACCCACCCTCCCCACTACCCTTATTGGTAGGCCACGCTGATTTTGAAGGAAATACTAGTATACTTTATACAATTTATACAAGTATTCCCGTAAAATAAACTCTAGAAGAGTCACATAACAAGTAAATATGTAGTCTGGGCCTTCTACTATTAGAAGTAGCTAACTATTTAGTGGTACTAAGCGATGAACGAAAACTGGTAAAAAAAATTTGGAAGTGTGCCTACTGCTATCCTTCAAGAAAATAATCTAGATTAATAGCGGGACTTTTTTAATTTGGGGCAATAGTCTTTAGTGAAAAATTCCATTTTAGTTATGTTGTGTAACGAAATGAGTCAGATAAGACCATACTAATACCCGAAGCGGTGTTGTACAAGGGTTAAATAGCTGTCATTTCGCTTTGAAGCGTCTGCTGTCGTATGGATTTCCCCTATCTGTGTAATGACGTCATGTACGTAAATCGCGTACAACGATGGCAGCCGTTACCGGCCCCCATATCCTGAGCCAGAGAATCGTCAGCGAGGGTATGAGGAGTCGGGTACCAGCCTACATATATATACGAGAGTGTTTTACACGCTGTCATTGCGTCATATATACTAGAGAGTGTTTTACATGCTGTCATTGCGTCATATATACTAGGGTGTGTTTTACACGCTATCATTGCGTCATATATACTAGAGTGTGTTTTACATGCTGTTATTGCGTCATATATACTAGAGAGTGTTTTACACGCTGTCATTGCGTCATATATATGAGAGTGTTTTACACCATTGATCTATATACTAACTG